>PVKA01021612.1:11118-38510 GCA_004027165.1 Ctenomys sociabilis | reverse complement strand
GGAGTTAAGATTATTGTCACAGGAGAGCTGGGCGTGGTGGCGCATGCCTGTAATCCCAGCACTCGGGAGGCTGAGGCAGGAGGATTGTTGGTGAGTTCGAGACCAGCCTGAGCTACAAAGTGAGCTTAAGGCCAGCCTGAACTGCAGTGAGACCCTGTCTCGAAAAGACAAAAAAAAAAAAAAAAAAAAAAAAAAAAAAGATTATTGTCACAATCAGAGTTGCAAATCATCTAGCATTTGAAACTGTTCTAGAGCAGTATCAGAACTTACATAAGCATTCATTCATTCATTCATTCATTCATTCAATCATTCATTTGACACATATTAAACACATGCAATACACCAGGTACCATTTTAGCTTCTTGGAATGATCCAGTAACAAAGATCACTAAGCCCATGGAGCTTTAAGATGATGGTGTCAAAATGATGACAGCAAAGTTCTATCTTTCTAGAGGTGAAATTTTGTAAAAGAAGCAATGAATAGGTTTTTCCTGGGCTCAGTGGTTCTTGCTCCTTAATTGCAGAATCACAGGCAATGCTATTTTTTAGAAGATGTGATTTTCAAGCCTTTCACAGTTGAGTAAACTCTGAGAACTGTCTGGAAGAAACCAACAGCCTTCGCATCAGGGGTACACGGCACAGGATATCCTATGCTGACTTATCCCATCTTGCAAGGGCAAGAGCGAAGAGTCATACTCAGCTGATTTCTACTGTATTTAGCTTCCCCACCCAAATCCAAAATCATCACTAGGCACTTTTTATTTTATTTTAAAATATTTCCACAACATTTTCCTATTTCTACCTCTATAGATCCCATACCCTGCACAAGTCTGGCTTACATGGGCCATCCCGGTGTCCTCTTAACAGATCGCATCCACTCACCCCTGTTCTGTTCCCATCTTCCATGCCTGTACTTGTAGTAGACATTTCCAGTACTAGCCACAGAGGCCAATGAACACATATAGCTAAAGTGAAACCTGCGGAAAGCGTAAATTATTCGATATAAATCAGGTAGTACAAAAAGTATGCCAATAGTCTCATAATTTTTTATACTGCTTCCATGTGGGAATGATCCATTGGGTTCAGTAGAATGCTAAGGTTTCTTTTTACCTTTTAAAATCCAGAAATGCTAGAAAATTCATCATTAGATGTGTAGCTAAAATGGTATTTCTTTTTTTTTTTTTTTTTTGTGGAACTGGGGATTGAACTCAGGCCCTTGCAAGGGAAGCACTTATTCCACTGAGCCATCTCCCTGGCCCTTAACATGGTATTTCTACTAGTACTGTTTTCTATGGTAACGAAAATCAATTTTGTTTTACCTTTGCTCCTAATCTTTCAATGTCTTCTTGTTAGATAAAAAATTAGAATCCTTAACATGGCCCTTAATGTCCTGTCCAGCGGGTCAGTCAACGTGGGTCACCTGGGAGAGGAGTGGGGAATGGAGGAGGGGACAAAGGACAGGAGACATGAGAAATGGAGACAAGACAGGATTCTCTTCTTCTTCTTCTTCTTTTTTTTTTTTTTTTTTTTTTGAGACAGGGTCTCACTATGCAGTTCAGGCTGGCCTTAAGCTTTCTTTATAGCTTAGGCTGGTTTCAAACTCACAATAATCCTCCTGCCTCAGCCTCCTGAGTGCTGGGATTACAGGCATGCGCCACCACACCCGGCAAGACAGGATTCTGATCAAGTCTCGTTTATCCAAAGGAAACTCTGGGTATATATATAGTGGAGACATAGGGAAATGACATCGGAGGGTAAAAGGTGCGAGTAACTAGGCAACCGGGCTATGACAGGAAGTCCCACCTCTGGGGCATAGCAGGAGACTTATGGGAAATAGGCGGGGTAAGAAGAATTAGGAACTTAACTCAGCAGAGGAATGGAAATTTAAGAACGTGGCTGAGACTATTATAAAGTGGGTGTGAGTCACAGGTTTCCCATACCTTAATCTTTAGAGTGTTGCCCTAACTGCCTCAGCACTTGTGGTGCTCTGAGACCATCTCCCTTTGATTTCTGAGCTCCTGACACTCACGTTTCAGAACTTTGAGGGAGTGATTTTTCTGAGTGCAGACTGAAACTTTGAAGTGTGTCAAGAAATAAATTTACTGAATTGAGACTAGAATTTTAAAATGAAAGATAAGAGGACAGAGAGAAAATGGATTTATCACTAGTAAAAGATAAATATTAATTTATGTATAAACTATTCTTTTTGTGTTTGTTTACTTGATTGTATCTTAAACTATATTTAATATTGAAAAAATATTGAGAAGTAATACTCTAACACAGGCTCTCAACCTGGGCACCAATGAAATGTAATTGGATAGTTCTTTTTGTGGACCTAACAAAACGTTGCTGATCTACCTCCTGGAGACACTGTATTATTCTGTTTTTCTCTATGATTCCAGTTTTTATGTTTCAGTCCATGACTTTCACAAATGTATTTTCTGCATGGGTATCAGATATAGAGATGGT
This sequence comes from Ctenomys sociabilis, assembly GCA_004027165.1. Classification (NCBI taxonomy): domain Eukaryota; kingdom Metazoa; phylum Chordata; class Mammalia; order Rodentia; family Ctenomyidae; genus Ctenomys; species Ctenomys sociabilis. The sequence continues at coordinate 36,041 of PVKA01021612.1, read as the reverse complement.
CACTTATTTTTCCATGGATACTCTAGGGCTATGTGCTCAAAAGACTTGCTCCCCCTATTTAATTGCTGTGTATTTTTGTAAAACTTTAATTCACTATATATGTGAGTGAATTTCTGAGTTTAAGAATTTTTTTTGATTGACTTACATTAAATGGGTATTACATCGGTTTAATCACCGTAATAATTTTTGCAAGTTATTTAAAATTTATGTTTAACATTAAAGCCATAAAAATGTGCACATTCATGGGATATCATGACGATTTGAAACATGGATATATTGTATAATATTTAAATCAGATTAAAAAATCTACATTCTCAATCATTTTGATTATTTTAGGATAAAAATATTCAAAGACATTCTGAGGTACATATCACATAGCTGTCTTCTACACTTACCCCTCATGCCATCACACCCCAAAGTTACTCCAGCCTAACTCATCTATTCAAGGGACTAAGCCAGTCCCTGTATATAACACTTTTGGCTTTAAGCTTCTTTTTCACAATTGTTTTGATTATTCGAGATCCTGTAAATTTTTGTATACATTTTATAACTTCCTTGACAATATCTAAACAACGTCTTGTTAGGATTTTGAATGAGATTGTGTCAATGTTATAGCAGCTTTGAGAAAATTATCATCTTAATGATAATTGACATTTCCAGTCCATGAAATTGACTATATTACCATTTATTTAGGTCTTCTTTAAGTTTTTCAAGATGTATAGTTTTCATTGTATAAATCTTGGACATATATATGCATACAGTATTTTTTTTTTGTCTTTTTGAGACAAAAAGACATGGTCTTCATTTATTTTATATAATCTTGGATATCTCAGGCTGGTCTTGAACTCACAGCAATCCTCCTGCCTCAGCCTCCCAAGTGCTGGGATTACAGGCATGTGCCACCACATCTGGCTGCACACAGTATTGTTAAAGTTATGATTTGGCATTGTAATGCTATCACTACCATTTTCCAGTTTTTTAGGGTTTTAATGATTCTTTTAAATTCTTTTATTTATTTATTTTTGTTTTTGAGATAGGGTCTCACTATATATTTCAGGCTGGACTTGAACTCACTACATAGCCTAGGCTTTCCTTAAACTCACAATACAAAGTAACATATAGAATAACCACAAAAAACCTATTGTCTAGTGGATGCCATTTCTATGCATTTTAACACTCCTTATTGTAAAATATTCTCTCAGAGTAGAGTTGCAGAGTGTGTGAAAAGAGATACACAAACAGCATACCCAGCACTCACACAGTCCAGTTTAGATAGACGTAGAATACAAATTTCTGAGTATCTGTAAACACCACAATCATGATGGTTATTGCCCATGAAAAGAAATCTACAAACCAATTTATAAGCTTATAAGATGTGGATATATTTTCAAAAAGGCTGTCTTTGAGTTAGTATTATAGTAAAAGAAGACAAGATGTTTATGAAATATACCTGGATCATCATCTGTTGATCAAACATAGTGAAAAGCATTAATTAAAAATCAAGAATTCTCAGTTTTTTTCTCTCACATATCTATCATACAGTGCTGGCTTCATTCTCATTCCTTATAAACATTAGAAGCACTTCAACCTTCAGAATGGAGGTTGAAAACAAGTTGACATACTTAGTGCTGCATACCATTGAGCCAAGATTTCTCAGTAATGTGCATGGTCTTCATTTATTTTATACAATCTTGGATATCTATATTCTTATCCTTGTTTAATAGATGAAGATGTTAAAATACAGAGGGTTGAGCGGTCTGTTCAAAAATGACAATTGGAGTTCAACATCACAGAGCTTGACTCAAGAATTCGCATTTTGAAATAGCACTAACCTCAACACCCCCCACCCCGGAAGATATAGCAGTAGCTGTATCTTGGGTAATAAAATATTCATTAAATCAATAGGAAGATGGCTGAGTTTTGATTTGGGGCAACATCAGAACAAATAGGAAACTGCAGAAGACACTCCGGCCTTGGACCCATTTTGTAATTGTGTGTGCAGTCCATAGTGCAAGCCAGCTGATATGCTGGACTCCAAAATAAAATGCAGTGATCACAGTATGTGTGACTTCGGTTCACGTCTGCAAACTGATATTGTGTCTCTGTAAGCGAGGCTTTTCTTCTGACTGTTAAGAAAAGAACACTCAAAATTCTTCACTTCTTTAGCTGGGCCCTTCCCATCTATTTTTTGCAGTGCTGCATGCCAGGTTGAGTTGGTGTCCACAGGTCTGTCACTCTTGGCAGGACTTACACTGCACAATGAGCCCATCAGGCAGGAGCAGGCTTGGAGGCTGAGGAAATTCGTCCAAAATGTATCCTCCTGTGTTGACACTGCACATATCAGAAGAGTTACCTATTCCTTTCCTATTTTTCCCCTGACTCCTCACAGGGTCATGAAATAGAAGTGTATTCTTATTATTCAATAGTGTATCTCTATCACTGTCTGAGCCAGAACTCAGAAGAAAATAGCCACTCTGCAGGACCGCATAGGGTAAAATGAATAAATACAAATGGCTCATTTAGGGTTAGGTGATTCCTTTGTCCTATATAGCATTCTTGGTTTAAGAAAAAATATTCCTTTTGGGCAGTTTCTTTCTCTTTTTCTATTCTCCTTAAAATAAAAAATAAAAAAGCCTTTTATGCCTTTATACAAATGGCAAATAAGAATGAATAGGTAAAGAAGACAAAATAAGAAATCATAAGTAATTTGTTTCCTATCTGCTGAAAATAATTCATTTCAGTTTGCTCAATTCTGCATTTCCAGGAACCAAATTCTATAACAACTGATATTTACTGGTTAAATGGTCTTATCGTCTATGAAAGAGGTTAGCAAACTTCAATCTAAGAGGTCACCTATTTTTATAATATTTTGTTGGATAACAAGTCATCTCTCCATTTATGTATGACCTATGGCTGTTTTTGGATTGCAGGGCTAGAATTGAGTATTTGCAACAGAGAAGTCTTGCCTAGAAAAGTTAAAATTGTTTATTCTCTTGCCCCTTATTGAAAAAAAGTTTAACCACCCACTGTAAGAAAATGATATCACCTGCTAAATTGTTCTTCTGTGTAGCTCTGAACATTCCTGATTCCGCGGTCAGGGCATTGCCTCACATAACAGATCCGTATGCATATGTGCTTTGGGAACAGCCCACCAGACAGATCATGACCAGAGCTCTGAATCCCATTGGGTTACCAAATCCCTCTTCCAGGGTGCAACTGAACACCTTCTCAGGTGCTGACAAACAGACTGAAACTCAATATTGGAAACTTAATGTTAGAGTTTGGCCATGTACCCAACCTACTCCTTCTTGTTTTATAGTAGTTCAAAGTACAATCCAAGACACATGAGGATGACAGTTTTAATGCTATAGCCTAAACAAAAGTAATATTTAAACAACTAGCAGTTTAAATAATTATATAAATTTATCTATGTCTCCCTGAAATTTTTGACAGGATTTACAAATAGTGAAACTAAGAAACAGAAAGACCTAGGACCATCGCCCAGGCCCAGAGACCGGACTGAGGCAGCGCAGCCAACTGTGCCATCTTCCTGGATCCTGCCCATGCTGCTCAGGCTGAGAGACCAGCCTGAGACAGCGGCTGATTCCAGCGGCCTCCTGGATCCTGCCCCAAGCCCTCAGAGTGAGTGGGAATTTGCAGGACACAACAGGCTTCCCAGATCAGTGAGTGTGTAGTGATTCTGAGGGAGAGCCTTTGGCTTCTTCCCATGCACACTACCCAGATTGCCACCCTGAAGCCCTCCTAGCCAGAGACCGGCCTGAAACCTCAGGACCCACTCACCAGCACCTCCCCGGTTCCCCTGCCCCAAGGCCCGCTGAGCGAGTGGGAATTTCCCCAACTCCCATTTAACAGGGATTCCCTGCTCCACTCTCCCCCAAGACCCAGCACACCTCGGCCAGTGAGAGCTCCAGGCCTGCAGCACCAGAGAAACATTTCCCAGCAATTGTGGGTCCCACCCCACAGCCCTACACCCAGTGCAGGTCGGCCAGGAGTGAGAACTCCAAGCCTGCCATGCTGGAAGAACATTTCTCAGTGATCCCTGGCCCCACCCCACTGCCCGAAACTCAGCACAGCCTGGCCTGTGAGTGAGGGCTTCAGGCCTGCTGCGCTGGAGGGAACTTTGCCAGCTTTCTCTGGTTCTGGCCTGTAGACCCAGACCCAGTACAGGGTGGTTGGCCCAGTACAGCCTACCTGGTGAATAAAATCATCCACTATTCTTTTGGGAGCCCAGCAGACCAACCAAAGCCCAGGCCCGCCAACCTAGAGAGCGACAGCCTGACACAGGAGGGCTGACTCTGACAATTTTCCTGATCCTCTCCCCGAAGCCAGTCAAGACAGTGGGAATTTTCATTTCTTGCTCTGCATCACAGTTCAGTTTGTGCTCACCTGACCAGGGAACCAACAGAGGGGAACCACAGGAGCTGCAGCAAAAAGGAACTGAACACAACAACTAGATCCAGGATAGGAATAACTGGATAATCTCAAACTTAATAGATTGGCACCCGAATCTCATAACAAGCTAAGGTTATAGCTGCACCAAAGCTTTACACCAAAGGTCAAAGGCCAGTGATATACAAAATGACAGAGAGAAGGGGAAAAATGCAATCCAGACCACGAGTCCACCAGTAAGGACAGAGGACACTATCTCAGCTGTAATGAATGAAATAACAGATACAGCAGCAAAGGAACAACAGCAGAAAGCTATAGAGGAAATCAGATGAGAAGTAAATCCCCAAATTAAAAAAGAAATATCTGAATACATAGTATGTGCAATAAAGAGTCAATTCCAGAAACATTGGGTGGAAAAACAATACACACCTAGAACAAGTGCAGAGAGCACTATTCCAGACATTGAAATGTATGAATTAACAGCATCTGAAGCAAAGACACAACAGCAGAAAGGTTATGAGGAACTCAAAGCAGAAATAATTTCTGAAATTAAAAAAGAATTCTTTGAAAAAAAAAAAAAAAAGAATTCCTTGAAATAATAGCATCTGAAATACAGAAAAAGTCTGGAAATGTACAGCAGAAACCAAACTTGGAACAAACACTGCAGAAAAAGGATTAATAACTCCCCCTAAAGAAGACATGGATAAAAAACTTGAGGAGATCAGAAATATGACAGATTCCCTGAATGAGCAATACAAAAAAGAAATACAACGCATGAAACAGAGTCAAAGAGATACAGAAGAACTAAAAATATGAATCACAGGTCTACAAAAATGTTTAAGTCAAAGCAAAGAGAGAGTTTCAGATCTTGAAGATACTGTTACAGCTAGTGAAAAGGTGAGAAAGGATCTCTTAAAAACAAGGAGAATGCAAGAAAAAATAATCCATCACCTGCAAGATGAAGCCAGGAGGAACAATGTGAGAATAATTGGTATCAATGAGAATGAAGGAGTCAACACAAATGACATAAAAAGAATTTGGGGAGAAGAAATAACAGAAAACTACCCAAGTATGAGGAAACAATCCAACATTCAGGTCACTGAATCATACAGAATACCAAATAACTTCAACCCAAGTAAAAACACATGGAGACATATAATACTCAAGATCCCAGAAATCCAACAGAAAAATAATGTACTGAAAGCTGCTAGAGAGAAGAAGCAGATCACATTCAAAGGAAAACCGATCAGAATTACAGCCAACTTCTCTACACAAACAATGAAGGCAAGGAGAGCATGGAGCAAAGTTCTTCAAGCCCTACATGAAAACAAATTCCAGCCCAGACTATTATACCCTGAAAAACTCTCTTTCAAGTTTGATGGAGAAGTGAAATATTTCCATGACAAAGAACAACTAAAGAATTGCATAAAGACAAAGCCATACTTTCACAGGCTGCTGAAAAATGTTCTAGGGAGAGACCATAATGACCAGAACTCTATGAATGAGAATGGCAGGAACCCACTAAACAGGACAGACAATTAAACACAGAATACAAAGGAGTAAACAATGGCAGGTAAATATCATGACAAACCTAAGTCAACACATTTCAATTATAACCATCAATGTCAACGGACTCAATTCTCCAATTAAGAGAAATAGACTGGCGCAGTGGATTAGGAAACAAAATCCAAAAATATTCTATATACAAGAAACAAATGTAACTCAAAAGGACATTCATAGGCTCAAAGTCAAAGGATGGAAAACAATAAGACATGCCACAGCACTTCAGTAAAAACCAAGAGTAGCAATTCTGTTCTCAGACAGTCTCAACTTTAACCCAAGAATGATCAGACAACACAAAGAAGGCCACTATGTATTGGTCAGGGGTAAAATTCAAGAGGAAGAGGTAGCACTCATAAATATATATGCACCAAAAGCAGGATCACCGAACTATGTAAGACAAATCTTAATCAACATGCAAAACCTAATGTTTAAGAACATAATCTTAACAGGAGACCTTAACACACCCTTATCTCAAAAAGATAGATCAACCAGACAAAAAATTAGCAAGGAAGTAGCAGAACTGAACCAGAGCTTGGAACAAATGGACCTGTTGGACATATACAGAGTGTTCCCCACAACCACAGCTGAATGCGCATTTTTTTTTCAGCTGCACACAGGTCATTTTCCAAAATATACCACATACTAGTTCAGAGGTCATGTGTAAGTATATGCAAGAAAATAGAAATTATCCCATGCATATTATCTGACAACAGAGCACAGAAACTGGAAACAAATGACAAAAGAAACCAGAAAACTCTGCTAAATTCATGGAAACTAAACAGCACCCTACTCAGCAATCAATGGGTCACAGTAAAATTAAACAAGAAATTCAACAATATCTACAATTCAATGAAAATCCAAGTACAACTTACTGCAATTTATGGCATGCAATGAAAGCAGTTCTTAGAAGGAAAATCATAGCTATGAACTCATACATTAGGAAAAGAGAATCGGAATTAATTAGCACCCTAATATTGCACCTCTGACAACTAGAAAAAGAAGAGCAAATGAAACCCAGAGTGCAAAGAAGGGAAGAAATAATAAAGATTAGAGCAGAAATTAATTCAACTGAGATGAAGAAAATAGTTCAAAGAATCTACAAATAAAAGCATTGGTTCTTTGAAAGACTAAATAAAGTTGATAAGCCTCTAGCCAACCTCATCAAAAAGAGACAAGAGAAACTTCAAGTACATGCAATAAGGAATGAAAAGGGTGAAATCACCACAGACCCAGCGGAAGTTCAGAAGATTATCAATAGTTACGTTGAGAATCTTTATGCTCACAGAATAGAAGACACAGAAGAAATGGGCAGATTCCTTGAAAGGCACAAATTACTGAAACTGAAGATATAAGACCAAGAAGATATAACAACTCTAAATAAGCCAATAACAGCCAACGAAATACGAAACGTAATAAAAAGCCGACCGACAAAGAAAAGTCCAGGTCCTGATGGATTCACAGCTGAATTCTATAAGAAATTTATAGAAGATATAATCCCCACACTCCACCAACTCTTCAATGAAGTTGAAAAAGAAGCAGTCCTCCCAAAATCATTTCTGGAGGCAAGTATAATACTCATTCCAAAACCAGGGAAAGACACAACCAAAAAGGAGAACTACAGGCCAATCTCCCTCATGAACATAGATGCAAAAATACTCAACCAAATCCTGGCAAATAGAATGCAGCTAATCATCAAGAAGATCATACACCAGTAGGATTCATCCCAGGGATGCAAGGATGGATCAATATTAGAAAATCTATAAATATAATACACTGTATTAATAGGCTGAAATCTAAAAATCACATGATCATCTCAATTGATGCAGAGAAAGCTTTTGACAAAGTCCAACACTCATTCATGTTCAAGGTCCTACAGAAAATTGGAATAGATGGACTCTACCTTAACTTGATAAAAGCCCATGTATGACCACCCAAAAGCTCATATTATCCAAAAATGGGGAAAGATTGAAAGCTTTTACTCTTAAATCAGGTACAAGACAAGGATGTCCTCTATCAAACCTCCTATTCAATACAGTCTGGGAATCATTAGCAACACCCATTAGAAAGAGGGAGAAATAAACGGAATAAGAATAGGTAAAGACGAAGTTAAATTATCACTATTTGGAGATGATGTGATACTTTACTTGGAAGACCCCAAGAAACTACTAGAACTTATATGGAAATTCAGTAGCATAGCAGGATACAAAATCAATACTCAAAAATCAATAGCATTCCTCTACACAGATAACAAGCACACTGAAAGGGAAACAATAGAAACATTACCTTTTACAATTGCACCATGGAAAATGAAATACCTTGGGAATCACTTAACCAAGGAAGTCAAAAATCTTTTCACAGAAAATTCCAACACCCAAAGAAAAGAGATTATAGAGGATTTCAGAAAATGGAAAGATATTCCATGCTTCTGCGTAGGAAGAACCAACATCGTGAAGATGGCCATACTCCGAAAATTGCTGTATAGATTTAATGCAATCCCTATCAAACTGCCACAAACATATGTCCTAGACATAAAGAAATCATGCCTAGAATTTATTTGGAATCGCAAATGACCTAGAATAGCAAAGACAATTTGGCCAACACAGACAAAGCAAGAAGCATCACAATTCCTGACTTGAATTTATAGTACAAAGCCACTGTGATGAAATCAACATGGTATTGGCAAAAAAAAAAAAAAAAATAGTCCCGAGGATAAATGGAATCAATTAGAAGGAGCAGAAGCATCCTTGAACACACTTAGCCATCTGATCTTCGACAAAGGGGCCAATCATTCTTACTGGAAGAAAGATAGCCTCTTTAACAAATGGTGCTGGAAAACCTGGCTCTCTACATGCCAAAAACTAAAACTTGACACAGCTCTATGACCATGCACTAAGTTAAAGTCAAAATGGATTAAAGATCTAAACATTAAAAGAGAAACACTCAATCTCCTGGAAGAGAAAGTAGGAGGAACTCTTGAAGACATAGGGGTAGGTAAAGAGTTCATGAACAAACATATATTCGCATGGGAAGCACTTGAAAGAATCACCAACTGGCATCAACACTTCTTGAGGAGCTTCTGCACATCAAAAGAAATTGTCAACAGAGTGAAAAGACAACCCACAAATTTTGAAAAAATTCTAACTAATAAGCAATGAGACAAAGGTCTGCTGTCTAGAATATATAAAGAACTAAGATATAACAGGGCCCTCAAATTTAAAGATCCAATTCAGAAATGGGCATCTGAGATAAATACACACACACTTCTCAGAGGGCGAAATTAAAAAAGTGAATAAACATATGAAAAAATGCTCCACATCGCTAGTCATCTGTGAAATGGATATAAAAACAACACTGAGATACCATCTCAATCTAGAAAGAATGGGAATCATAAGGAAATCAAACAACAAATGTTGGAGAGGTTGTTTGTGAAAAGGAACACTTCTTCACTGCTGGTGGGAATGCAGACTGGTACAACCATTGTGGAGATCAGTGTGGAGACTCCTCAAAGTAGTAGGACTAGAAATCCCATTCAATCCAGCTATCCTACTACTGGAAATTTTACCAAAGGAACTGAAAACATTGTATCATAGTGATATATGTGTACCTATGTTTACAGCAGCACAACGTGTGGTAGCAAAATCTTGGAAACAACCAAGATGTCTGTCACATGAGGCATGGTTGAAAAAGATGTGGTATTTCTATATAATGGAGTATTCCTCAGCTATTAAGATTGATAAGCTTGAAATATATGAATTAACAGCATCACAAGCAAAGAAACAACAGAAGAAAGGTAAAGAGGAACTCAAAGCGGAAATAATTTCTGAAATAGAAAAGAATTTTTTGAAATTATAGCATCTGAAGAAGAGAATTAATTCTGGAAATATATAGAGGAAACCCAATTTAGAAAAAAAACTGTGCAGTAAAAGAATTGATAGCTACCTGTAAAGAAGACATGGGTAAAAAAATAGAGGAGATCAGAAATATGATGGATTCCTGGAATGAGCAATACAAAAAAGAAACAGAACACATGAAACAGAGTCAAAGAGATATATAAGAACTAAAAATATCAACCATGAGTCTACAAAATCATTTGAGTGAAAGCAAAGACAGTTTCAGATCTTGAAGATGCTGGCACAGCTAGTAAAAAAGTGAGAAAGGATCTCTTAAGAACAATGAGAATGCAGGAAAAAATCATCCATCACCTGCAAGATGATGCCAAGATGAACAATGTGTGATTAACTGGCATCAATGAGAATGAAGGCGTCAATACAAATGATATAAAAAGAATGCGAGCTGAAGTAATAGCAGAAAGCTTCCCAACAATGTTGGAAACAATCCAACATTACTGCGAAGCACACAGGACACTAAATACTTCAACCAAACTAAAAACACCAAGACATGAAATAGTCAAGATCCCAGAAATTCAATACAAGAATGATGTACATAAAGCTGCTAGCGAAAAGAAGCATATCACATTCAAAGGAAAACCCATTAGAATTACAGCCGACTTCTCTACACAAAATATTAAGGCAAGGAGAGCATGGAGAAGAGTATTTCAAGTATGATATGAAAACAAATTCCAGCCCAGACTACTATAGGCTGCAAAACTCTCTTTCAGGTTTGATGGAGAAGTGAAATACTTCCGCAACAAAGAACAACTAAAGAATTTCATGATGGCAAAGCCATCCCTACAAAGGCTACTGAAAGATGTTCTGTAGAAAGACCACAATGACCAGAACTCCATGAATGAGAATGGCAGGAACCCACTAAGTAGGACAGACAAACACAGGATACAAAGGAGTAAACAACAGCAGGCAAGTATCATGACAATCATAAGTTAACACATTTCAATTATAATCATCAATGTAAATGGACTCAATTCTCCAATTAAGAGAAATAGACTAGCACAGTGCATTAGGAAAAAAAATCCAACAATATGCTGTATACAAGAAACACACTTAACTCTAAAGGACATTCATAGGCTCAAAGTCAAAGGATGGAAAACAATACTACATGCCTCAGCACCTCAGAAAAAAGCAGGAGTAGCAATTCGGTTCTCAGACAGTCTCAACTTCAAACCAAGAATGATCAAACGACACAAAGAAGGCCACTATATATTGGTCAAGGGAAAAATTGAAGAGCAAGAAGTAACACTCATAAATATCTATGAACCAAATATAGGAGCACCCAACTCTGTAAGACAAATCTTAATGGACATGAAAAATCTAATATCCAAAACCACAATCTTGACAAGAGACCATAACAACCCCTTATCTCAAAATGATAGGTCAACCATAAAAAAAATTAGCAAAGAAGTAGTAGAACTGAGCCAGAGCTTGTAACAAAAGGAACTGGTGGACATATACAGAATCTTCCACCCCACCACAGCTGGATACACATTTTTTTCAGCTGCACATGTTCATTTTCTAAAATAGACAACATACTAATCCATAGGTCATGCTTAAGGGTATGCAAGAAAACAGAAATTATTCCATGCATATTATCTGACCACCGTGCAATGAAACTGGAACTAAATGACAAAAGAAACCAGAAAAACTCGCTAAATTAATGGAATTTAAACAACACCCTACTCAGCAATCAATGGGTCACGGAAGAAATTCAACAATATCTACAACTCAATGAAAATTCATGCAAAACTTATTGGAATTAATGGGATACAATAAAAGCAGTTCTTAGAGGGAAAATCATAACTATGAACTCACACATTTGGAAAACAGAATGCAAACAAATAAACAGCCTAATGTTGCACCTCTGACATGTAGAATAGGAAAAGCAAACCAAACCCAGAGCTGAAAGACAGGAAGGAATCATAAAGTTTAGAGCAGAAATTAATTTAATTGAGATGAAGAAAATAGTTCAAAGAATCCACAAAACAAAAAGCTGATTCTTTGAAAGACTAAAGAAAGTTGATAATCCCCTAGCTAACCTTATCAAAAAGAGGAAAGAAAAAAATCAAATACAAGCAAAAAGGAATGAAAAGGGTGAAATTCCCACAGACCCAGTGGAAATTCAGAAGATTATCAATAACTACTTCGAGAATCTTTATGCTCACAGAAAAGAAGACACAGAAGAAATGGACAGATTCCTAGAAAGGTACAAATTACCAAAACTGAACCAAGGAGACATAACAACTCTCAATAAGCCAATAATAGCCAATGAAATATGAAACATAATAAAAAACCTTCCAACAAAGAAAAGTCCAGGTCCTAAGGGATTCACAGCTGATTTCTACAGGGAATACATAGAAGATATAATTCCTACACTGCACAAACTCTTCAGTGACATTGAAAAGGAAACAGTCCTCCAAAAATAATTTCTGGAGGAAAAGATTATACTGATTCCAAAAACAAGGAAAAACACAACCTGAAAAGAGAACTACAGGCCAATCTCTCTCATGGATGCAGATGCAATAAAATACTAGCAAATAGAATACAGCAAATCATCAGGATGTTAAGATTAGCAATGTCATTTCCTGGTTTCTTGTGAATTTTAAGTGATTCTTCCTTTTGTGTTCCCTAACTGCAATCCTATCTTCAAGGTCTGAAATTCTATCTTCTGTTTATTCAAGTGGTTTTATAAGCTTTGAAGAGGTTTCTTAACATCCTGGATGATCTGATAAGGAGATCATATAACATGACCAGGTAGGATTCATTCCAGGGATGTAAGGATGGTTCAATATTCAAAAATCTATAAATGTAATATACTATATTAATAGAAATCTAAAAACCATATGATCATCTCAAGTGATTCAGAAGAAGCTTTTGACTAAGTTCAACACTCATTCATGTTCAGAACCCTGCAGAAAATTGGAATATATGGCCTTACCTCAATTTGATAAAAGCCATCTATGACAACTAAACGGCTAATATAATTCTAAATGGGGAAAATAGATCAGGTACAAGACAAGGATGTCCTCTGTCACCCCTCCTATTCAACATAGTTTTGGAAACATTAGCAACAGCCATTAGAAAAGAGGGAAAAATACAAGGAATAAGAATAGGTAAGAAAGAAGTTAAATTATCACTATTTGCAGATGACATGATACTTTATTTGAAAGATCCAAAAAATTCCACCAAGAAGCTACTAGAATTGAGACAGAAATTCAGTAGCATAGCAAGATACAAAGTCAATACTCAAACGTCAATAGCATTCCTCTACATAGATAACAAATACATTGAGAGAGAAACTATAGTAACAATACCTTCTACAGTAGCACCACAGAAAATGAAATACCTTGGAATTCATTTAACAAAGGACGTCAAAGATCTTTTCATGGAAAATTAAAACACCCTAAGAAAAAAGACTATATAGGATTTCAGAAAATGGAAAGACATTCCATGCTCCGGGATAGGAAAAATCAATATTGAAAGATGGCCATACTCCAAAAATTGTTGTAGAGATTTATTGCAAGCTGCCACCAATAACTGTCAACAACATACCTCCCAGACCTAGAGAAATTGTTCCTAACATTTATGTGGAACCAGAAAAGACCTAGAATAGCAAGAGCAATCTTGGCCAACACAGACAAGGCAGGAGGTATCACAATTCCAGACTTGAAAATATGCTACAAAGCCACTGTGATAAAATCAACATGGTATTGGAAGTGAAACAGACCTGAGGATCAATGGTATAAATTAAAAGACATAGAGGTCTCTGCAAACACACTCAGTCACCTCATTGTTGACAAAGGGGCCAAACAAGCTTACTAGAAGAAAGATAGCCTCTTTAACAAATGGTTAAACTAGCCTTGTATATACCAAAACCTAAAACTTGACCCAGGTCTATCACCATGCACTAAGCTAAAGCCAAATTGGAATAAAGATCTAAACAGTAAAATAGAATCATTCAATCTCCTGGAATAGAAAGTAGGAGGAACTCTTGAACACATAGGGGTAGGCAAAGAGTTCATGAACAAATGTATATTCGCATGGGAAGCACTTGAAAGAATCAACAACTGGGATCAATTCTTCTTGAGGAGTTTCTGCATGTCAAAAGAAATTGTCAACAAAGTGAAAAGACAACCCACAAATTTCGAAAAAAAAACCTGACTGATAAGCATTCAGACAAAGGTCTGCTCTTTAGAATATATAAAGAACTAAGACATATTAGGGTCCTCAAATTTAAATACCCAATTCAGAAATGGGCATCTGAGATGAATACACACTTCTCAGAGGACAAAACTACAAGTGAATAAATATATGAAAAAATGTTCCACATCATTAGCCATCCATGAAATGCAAGTTAAAACAACATTGAGATACTATCTCACTCCAGAAGAATGGCTATCATAAAGAAATCAACAAGCAACAAATATTGGAGAGGGTGTGGAAAAGGGAACACTTCTGTACTGCTGGTGGGAATGTGGACTGGTACAACCATTGTGGAGATCAGTGTGGAGACTCCTCAAAGTAGTAGGACTGGAAATCCCATACACTCCAGCTATCCCTCTACTGGGAATTTTTCCAGATTAACTGAAAACATTATACCATAGTGATATATGTGTACCTCTCTTTATAGCAGCACAATGTGTGATAGCAAAATCTTGGAAACAACCAAGATGTCTATCACATGAGGAATGATTAAAAAAGGTATGATATTTCTATGTAATGGAGTATTACTCAGCTATTAAGAATGATAAACTTGAAGCATTTATATTGAAGTGGATGCCATTTGAACATGTACTCATAAGTGAAATAAGCCAGACACACATGTGCAAATATCATATAGTCTCCCTAGTATAACAAGTCAAATGAAGAAATACAAATAGAAATGTACAACAACAACTAAAAAGAGTTGAGTCAGATAGTTAGGTCAAACTGAACAGCGTATGCTTCAGGGTACTAATCAGCTTGTCTTCTGGATGTTTAACAACCTAAGTTCACAGATCAAAATTGGAGAAATAGAAGAGCTGCAAGGCCAGCCAACATTTTGGCCCTAGCCTTTCAAGGTCAGCGAAGACTCGGGGCATAGGAGAACTTGTACTGTAAGAGCATGAAACTCAGTTGTGCCTCAAATTTTCTGATCAAGGAGATTATGGAGCCACAGAGGAAAGAGAATCATGATGTGTAGTGCGCCTGGGGAGAGTCACATGGAGAAAAAACTTTCTCTCAGGCTCTCATAGAGAGCAAACTGATCAAGCACTGGCCGTGACTCATCTGCATGGAGGACACAGACAAAGGATCTACAGAATACGGTACAGGACTACAAGATAAACCCTGAGGGGACTTCACTGACCTTATCAGAAACAAAAGCTACATCTTTTAGTATGTAGGTCTTGATCTATCTCGGTCTTAACCATCCAGCAGAAATATATAAAAATGAGGTATATAACGTGGGAGCACAATAATAAGTTGAGCTGTAAATGGCTATAATTAACATCTTTTTCAGACAACTCACTATTATTGTGGAATGCTGGACTGTGTTGGATTGTGTCACTGAGTTAAGGCACCTAAATTGGTTTAATGACAATGGAGTGCTCATCTTTGAAAGGTCAAGACAAAAAGAAAGGGATATACAAAGGAAGAATTATGGTGTTTGTGTATAAACAGTACAGTTAGGGTAAATACGCCATGCTTCTGCATAATTCTATAAGAAGCAAGATTTGCACTAATAGTGGTTGGACAAGATATTATGTTGGCTTCTAGTACTATGGACAAACACTAGGAGATCACATGGTAGAAAGTATTAATTATTGAGTATGTGATATAGTTCAGCTATAAAAAATAAGTATATAGCTATACTCTCTTCATTCACTGATTACAGATATCTGCTACAATAATGTCTGTAAGTATAATATCATGTATGTACCTTGTACGACACCAAAACATTATGAAAACATTTTGCCATGTATTAATTTATTGAATCTGTCCTGTTAATGTGTCTTGAAATTATATCATTGCTATTTCTTCTTCAATAAAAATAGTAGTAATAAATAATTACAATACTGTGATAAGAGAAATTGTGAAGGATTTCAGAAAATGGAAAGTTATTCCTTGTTCCCAGATAGGAAGAACCAACTTTGTGAAAATTACCCTACTCCCAAAATTGTTGTACAAATTCAATGCAATCTTATTGAAAATATCCTCAATTTATCTCACAGATCTTGAAAAACAACATTCCTAAATTTCATCTAGTAACAAAAGAGATGTATAATAGCAAAGTCAGTCATGACCAACAAAAACAAGGCAAGACACATCACAATCCCTGACTTGAAAGTGTACTGCAAAGGTACTGTAATAAAATCAGCATGGTACTGGCAAAAAATGAGACCCAAGGACCAATGGAACATATTAGAAGATATAGACAGAACTACAAACATACATAGCAACCTAATCTATGACAAAGGGCCCAAACATGTTCACTGGAGAGAAAGACAGCCTCTTTAACAAAGAGGAAAAGTGCTAGAAAAACTGGTTCTTCACGTACTGAAAACTGAAAATAGATCCAGGTCTATCACCATGCACTAAACTAAAGTCAAAATGGATTAAAGATGTAAAGATTAACACACAAACACTAAATCTACTGGAAGAGAAAGTGGGTAGAAATCTTGACAACATGTGCATATGCAGAGAGTTCATGAACAAAAACCAACATACCCGGAAAATACTTCAAAGAATGAACATCTTGGATCTCATCTTATTCAGAAGTTTTTGCATGTCCCAAGAAATCATCAATGGAGTGAAAAGACAAACCACAAATTAAGAAAAAATCTTAACCAACAATCACTCTGACAAAGGATTTGTATTTAGAATATAAAAGAACTAAACAAAATCAGTCCCCCACAACTCAAAGATCCAATCCAAAAATTGACATCTGAGATGAATACACATTTCTCAGAAGAAGAAATACAAATGGTCAATAAATACATGAAAAAATGTTCCAGAGGGCTGGGGAGATAGCTCAGTAGAATAAAGCACAGGGTCCTGAGTTCAATCCCCAGTGTCACACACACACAAAAAGTTCCACAACACTGGTCATTTGAGAAATGAAAATTTAAAAAATAAGCAACAACAAAAAATTGAGATATCTTCTCACTCCAGAATGAATGATTATCATAAAGAAATCAACTAATAGAGCCAGCCAAATAGCTCAGAGGATTAAAGCACCTGCAAGCAAGTATAGGAACTGGGGGTTCAATTCCTGGGCCTGCCATACTGGCCCTGCCATGCTGGCCCTGCTTCTGGGGGTCACTGAATAGCAATTGAGACTGGGTGTGGTGGCATAAGACTGTAATCCCAGCCCTTGGGAGGCTGTAAACAGGCAGATCACTATGAGCATACTCATCTAGTAGTGAGACCCTGAACACCCTGTAGGCCCTTCCCTAAAATATATAGAAAAAAGAAAAAGAATTCAAACAATAACAAATGTTTGAGAAGCTTTGGGGATAATGGAACTGATTTCCACTGTTGGTGGGAGTATAGACTGGTACAGAGTTTATGTAAAACATTGTGGAGAGTCCTCAAAAAACTAGGATTAGAAGTCCCATTCAACCCAGCTTCTTCTCAGTAATTTTTCCAAAAGGACTGAAAACAACATGCTACTGTGATATATGCACAATTGTGTTTATAGCAGCATAATTTGTTCTAGCTAAATCTTGGAAACAACCCAAATGCCCACCAACTGAAGAATGAATAAAAAGATGTGGTATTTTTATACAATAGAGCATTACTCAGCTATAAGTAAAGAAAAACTTGAGGCTGTTACAAGTAAATAGATACACCTAGAGGCTATAGGCATAAGTGAAATAAATCAGACCCACATATGGAAACATGATATTGTCTCCCTAGGGTAAGAACCTGAAAGAATAAATAAAATCTGTAAGATAAAATAGAGATAGTAAAAATGGAAAGAAGCTGAACACAGTAAATAAACAATAGAGATGGAGGAAAAGATGAGAAGTTAAAAAAAAAAAGGAAAGGGAAAAGTCATGTATGTATATATACAGGATAGCTTGGGATAATTGTGTTGCTGATTTTCATCAGTTTTTTTTTTAAGTAGCAGTTAATGTTTAAAATGTATACTTTGCCTAACTGCATAGGATAATATCTGTAATCTGAGCAACTGCACTGAGGATAACTATGTGCAATATTAAAACCAATACTTTTCATCTTGCTGCTTTGTGTGTGTAACATGTCTAGTGTCTTATATATTATTTTTGTACTGTTTTAATACCTACATCTGAGCAACAAAATAATGATAATGTTACATAAGATAACAACAATGGTTAATCATCCACTAATGTTTTGAAATTCTGTACCACTTGTATGCTGAATTCTACAAGAACTTTACAGAAGATTTAACCCCACTGCTCCTCAAATCCTTCAATGAAACTGAAAAGGAAGCAATGTCACTTAATTCATTTCTTGAGATAAGTATTACACTGATATGAAAACCAGACAAAGACCCAACAAAA
This sequence comes from Ctenomys sociabilis, assembly GCA_004027165.1. Classification (NCBI taxonomy): domain Eukaryota; kingdom Metazoa; phylum Chordata; class Mammalia; order Rodentia; family Ctenomyidae; genus Ctenomys; species Ctenomys sociabilis. Next base: position 17,635 of record PVKA01021612.1, on the reverse strand, counting down.
GAAGAGAATTATAGGCCAAAATACTGTTTTACATTGCTCTCTTTCTGTCTTTGTTCTTGTTATTTGTTTTTTTATTTGTCTTTAAAATAAAATAAGTATTTACATTGACACAGCCAAGATCAGAGAAGTCTCTACCCCTCATCTTTTTCTTTCATAGCTACACTACATCCTACGCTCTCCTTAATCTCAGAAACCATAAATCCGGTTGATAGTCTTATTAATTCACATGAGAAAAGACAACAAATGAGTTTTTAAAAGTGCTTATCCCACATCCCAAATGATTTCATTGTTTCCTTTTATATATTTTGTATTTATTTACTGTATCATAATATTTTATATTTAAACAATAATTATTTTTCATACTCAGGTAGCACTGTCAAATCTCACTTGGCATGGTTTAGTCAGCTCCAGGGACCTTTGCTTAAATTTGTGCTTTATTGAATAGTAGACTAATATTTTTCATTTTCTATGCTCCAGGTCTGGAAGCACTCATTCCCTCAAGTACTTCCAATTTTCTAGTGAGAATTTGTAGTTCAAAACCAAAATTAACATGTCAGACATGTTAATTTTTTACTGTAGTGTTATTGCTTCTAGGTATTTCAGTGATCACGTTAAGATAAATGTAAATATGCAAATATGCATGTAATTAAATAGAGTTTAAGTGGATTTTTCTGTTAAAAATTTAGACCGAATCAAAAGAAACTGGCAGTTGGAATGAATAGACACTTCTCAGAAGAAATACAAATGCCTAGGTGCATGAAAAGTGTCTGCTTCTTTGACCATTAGAGAAATGCAAATCAAAACAACACTGAAATTCAATTTTTCCTGAGAAGAATGACTAATATCCTCAAAAATTCAAGAAACAGCAGATGCTAGTGAGGCTGTGGGGAAAAAGAAACCTTTGTACATTGTGGAGATATGAACTATGACAGCACATATAAAAATCAATGTGGAGGTCCCTCAGAAAATTAAAAATAAAAAAAAAGACTGGATGTGTTGGCACATGCCTATAAACCCAGCTCTTGGGAGGCTGTAAATAGGTGGACCACTATGAGTCTGATCTAGTAGTGAGACCCTGAACACCTTATAGACCCTTTCCTACAAATAAAAAAAAGAAAGAAAGAAAGAAGGGAAGAAAAAAAGAGAGACGGAGAAAGAAAGAAAAGAAAAGAAAATTAAAAATAGAAATTCCACTCAAGTTAGGTATTCCCATTCTGGGTATCTTCCCAAAAGAATTACAGATGTGATATTAGAGGACTACATGAATACTCATGCTATGGCAGCACAGTTTGTAATACCGTAGCTAAATATTGGAACTGGCCTATATGTTCATTAACAGAAGAATGGGTAATAAAATTGTAATATTTATATACAATGCTACTTTGCCATAAATAATATTACTTTGCCATAGAGAAGGACAAATTTGAGTCATCTGTAGAAAAAAAAATGAATGCACCCTGAAATACTGATAAAATAAATAAAAGGCTGTCCAGATATCTCAGAAGTTTAAAGCATCTGCTTAGGCAGACACAAGGATCAGGGTGTGATCCCTGGTGTGCCAAGCTGCCCTCACCCCCTGGGCACTCTGAAATGGCAACTGAGACTGGGCATTGTGCCACGTGCCTGTAATCCTGGCACTTGGGAGGGTGAAAACAGAAGGATTACAAGTTCAGTCTCAGTAGTGAGACCCTATAGACCCCATCCTAAATAAATAAAAATGAAAGCAAAAGCAAAAAAGTACAATAAATCACATACATAAGGTTAAATATCGTATAGTTTCTTATACTGAAGTCGTATACAAAGTTTTCTTTCATCATAAGAGGACCCAAAATATCAGTGAAAAAAATATAATCAGAAAGCCTCAAGTTTTTATAAACAAAGAACATACTTCTAAGTTCTGTTTGCATCAAAGAAAGGTCACGGGTAAACAAGATTTTTGAAATTCAATGTAAAGAAAATAATTGAATTTCAACACTTAAAGTGTGTAGGTAAAGCAGTATATTCAGAAAACTTATATCTTTTAATGTTTACATTAGCAGCGTGTAAGATTATATAACAATGAAGTACATTTCCTTTATAAAAAGCTTTATACAGAGAGCTAAAAAAAAAAAAAAAAAAAAAAAAAAAAAAAAAAAAAAAAAAAAAAAAAAAAAAAAAAAAAAAAAAAAAAAAAAAAAAAAAAAAAAAAAAAAAAAAAAAAAAAAAAAAAAAAAAAAAAAAAAACCAAGGCAGTTAAAGCTAGTAAATAATGAGAAAACAAAAATAAATAAAAATAAAAATAGATGAGGAAAATCTGCTGTGACTAATAAAATTCAAAATCAGGTCTTTGAAAGGGTCAAAGAAACCAAAACCTGAAAAATTCTAGAAAATTTCTCCAGAGGGAAAAAAGACACAAATTGTTATTGTCAAGTTTGAAATAAGCAATCTCAGTTCGGATTAGTCATGAAAATACAATAAAAGAATGTTGTGAATAACTTTATTCCTGTAAACCTGAATATCCATAAGAACTGGAAAAATTGCTTGGAAAGCTCAAAAGACAAAATTTACTCAGGGAAACAGGCACGTGGATGTTCCATATGTATTCAACTTCGAATTCCTTGCCCAGAGGTTCTCTCAAACTGAAACACGAAAGATAATTGGTTTCACCAGAGAAGTCTATTGATTATAGAAGAAAAAATAGTCCTGAATGAGCTTTGTCAGTAAATAAAAAGGAGGAGGCAATATTTTTTTCACAGCATTTGAACCCAGCTTATCCGAACACATGACACCAAAGCAAAACCGAAGACCATTATTAACCACAGAACTGGAGGCTCAATCCTCAATCTAATATTTATAATTAAATCAGACATTGCAAAATCAGTAGATAATACAGGAAGATGAACTGATCATCCTATCCTGGTAATATAAGATTGATTTAGCTTTCTAAAGCCAATAAACACAATTCCTCATGTGGACAATAGCAGAGACAAATACATAATCATTTCAACAAACACATTAAACAATTTTGCAAAAATGTGTTATCCAGTCAGTCTAACAGCTTTCATCAAGCTGCAAGAAAAGAAACCCTATAGATCACATTATATTTCTGAAAGAAGTACTGAATAATTTCCTAGTAATATTTATATGCTTCCACTTAATATTTTCTACACAGTATTTGAAGAAATAGCTTCTGCAATAAGGCAGAAAAATAAATGTAGACAATATATAAAGGAATATATAAAATGATTTGTATGTTTTATATAAAGTATTATCTGTTGATATCATCATTCTATAAATAATTCCTAGATGCTCTAGAAATACTGACTCAAACTAGTGAAATCATATCAGCATACAAAAATTGACTGATACTTGAAATGAGCAATTAGAGTATATGAAATTTTGTATCTATCCAACATACAATAATACTTTATATAATACATACAAATCATTTTATATCCTCCCTTATATATTATCTGTATTTGTTTTATTTTATTGCAGATATTAGAATATATATTGTGATATTACAGTATATAAAATTACTTGAAAACCCTCTCATTGAATTTAAAGAAGATATAATTTGGGAGTCAGTGAATATTGTTAAGGTATCAAATCTCATCAAAGTCACTTAGCACAATTCAAGTGAAATACCAGCAGACCTTGTGAAGACATTGTCAAATTGATTCTAAAATTTCTACAGCAATATCACAAACCTAGAATGTTGAAAAGACATTACTTGGGAGACTGACACTCTCTGACTTATAGATTTGTTTATCAATCTGTAATAGGAAATGTAGCATGATATTGATATAAATATGGATACTTAGGTCAATGCAGTAGAACTGAGAGTTCTGAGGTGTATGTATGGTTATGTGGTAAAATTTTTTGATAAACTTTCAAGATCATTCTATGGGTGAGAAAATTGTCTTTTCAGCTGATGGTGAATAAAGATATGTGTAAGAAAAGGTCTTTTGCTAATTTCTTCATGCCATACACAAAATTTGTTTCAAATGAATCAGGTCAACTAAAGCATCAAAAGCACAAAATTGATAAAAGGAAATACATCAAAGCTCTTAATTATGTTGTATAAGGCAAAGTTTGCTTAGATAAGATACAAAATATATGAGCCAATATTCAGACAGATAGTGATGCTAAGCATCATGGCCTCCGTTACAGGGTAATGATACCATTATGCTTCTCTTCAAGATGTTTAACAACTCCAGTTTGCAGAACAAAAATTAGAGAGATCTATGGCTAAAAGGATAGCCAATATTTTGGCCCTAACCCTTCAAGGTCAGGGAGGACTCAGGACAAAAGAAAAGCTCTGCTGTGACATCTTGTAACTAAGTGTTGTCCCAAATTTTTTTATCAAGGAGATTATGAGGCCACACAGGAAAATGATCAGTGATGAACAGTGAGCCTAAGGAGAGTCATGTAGAGAGAGAAAAGTTCTCTCAGGCTCCCATAGAGAGCAAATTGGTCAAGCAATGGCCATGGCTCATCTAGATAGCTGACACTGACTAAAGATCCACAAGGTGCTGTATATGGTTCCAGAGTAAATCCTGAGAGGATTTGACTGAGCTTGGCAGATAGTAGAAGTTACATTTTTAGTTATATAAGTCTTGCTTTAACTTGGTCTTAACCATCCAGCAGAAAAGTGTAAACACAAGGTGTTAAAAGTGAAGCTATATTAATATGCTGAGCTGTAAAAGACTCAAGTCAACAACTTCTGACAATGCTAATTGTGCTGACAACTGACTACTATTATGGATTATTAGACTATATTGGGTTAGTTTGCTGAATTCAAGTATCTACAATCTTTGGTCTGGCATCAAGTATGAAAAAGTCCTTTAAAAACTTCTCCAAATACAGCTTCTCTAACTACATTGGAACACGCATCTCTGACAAGACAAAAAAAAAAGGGGGATATAAATAAACGTTTTGAGGGCCAACTAAATAGTTCAGTGAATTAAAATGCTTGCAAGGAAGTGCAGGGGCCAGAGGTTCAATCCCTGGGCCTACCATGCTGGCCCCACCCCCCAGGGTGAACTGAGACTGCAGTTGAGACTGGGCATGGTGGCAGGTGCTTGTAATCCCAATTCTTGGGAGGTTGTAAACAGGAGCATCACTATGAATGTGATTTAGTAGTGAAACCCTGAACACTCTGTAGACCCTTCCCTAAAATGAGAAAAAGAAAGAATGAAACAAGAAAGAAAGAAAGAAAGAAAGAAAGAAAGAAAGAAAGAAAGAAAGAAAGAAAGAAAGGAAAGAAACACACACACACACACACACACACACACACACACGAGATAGGACAGATATATAGCTGTTTTCTCTTAGTTCTCTCATTCAGAAGAAAGGTTTGTACTAATATTGTTTTAGACAAGATTCATGTGTGCATCTTGTCCTCTGAATAACTACTACAAAGACAAAAATATGCAATGTATCAATTATTGTAACTGTCCTACTAAACTTTGTTGAAACTATTTCATTACTATTTATTTTTCTCATTAAAATGCATAAAAAACTATGAACCAAAATAGAAAAGTTATTAACTGAATTTTCCAAAATAAAAGGCATTTTCCAGACTAGGATCTTTAAGTCAATAAAAAAGAAAATCACACAAGTAGGAAATGTTTACAAAATATACATGTTATAAGAATCTTGCATTCACTATAGACAAATGTTAAAATTCTATAATTGATGATGTTAGACCAGGGAGAGAGCTCAGCAGCCTATGTCTGCCTGGCAAGGAGAAGGGCCCATGTTCGATCCTTAGTACTGCATTCTGTGTGGGCCCTGTGCTCAGTAATCTCAATGCTGGGGAGGCTGAAATGGAAGGCTCACTATGAGTTCGAGCTGTGTAGCAAGACCCTGTACCAATACATACTTAAAATAATAATGACCTCATAAAACATGGGAAATGGGGCCAGGGAGATGGTTCAGTGGAATAAGTACTTGCTTGGCAAGCACAGTGGCTTGAGTTAAATCCCCAGTTGCCCCCTACAGAAAAAGGAAATGATTTGCAATTAGCTGACAAGTCCAGGAGATACTGCTGAGCATCTTTGATCATTAGGTAAGTGTACATTAAAACCCCAATGATATAATATTCCAAGCCATCAGAATAGCTGAAATTAAAATCTAATACTAGGAAAGATATGGAGCCCCCAGGAACCTGATGAATCACTTCTGGAGGTGCCATTGTCAGGAGAACAGGAGGGCTTGAGAAGAGCAGCAATTCCAGAAACTGAAATGATGACAAAATAGAACAAAGCCACAGGTGAGCCAAGTGTTCACACTGGGCCAGCGAGACATCCGCTATAGCTGTTCATGGAGACCCAGAAAACTTTACAGACACTGATAATCAGAAGTGTGCTTTGACCTGTAACTGGCATTGCATTGCTTTATTGTTCTTTTCTTGCCATAAAAATGATTCTTTCTTAGTTGGATTTCTCACTCTTTTTTTTTTTTTTTTTTTTTTTTTTTTTTTTTTTTTTTTTTTTTTTTTTTTTTTTTTTTTTTTTTTTTTTTTTTTTTTTTT
>PVKA01021612.1:0-11018 GCA_004027165.1 Ctenomys sociabilis | reverse complement strand
TTCATGTATATGAAGTTTTTGAATTAGTGTTTTGAATGAAAGGTTCAGATTTAATTTTTTTTTTCTGAGTAGGTATCCAGTTGTTCTAAAAGCATTTCCTTAAGGTTAATCTTTGCTTCAGTAACTTAAGGTGTAAATTTTATGATCTATTAAGTACTTATACATACTCTAATCTTGCACATTTTGTTTCTTTCAAGTTTTGATCTCTGTTCTTGTACTAGCATTTGCTCACTGGTTGATTATAAGATTCTAATAATGCAGTCTAAGGTGCTTTTGTTGACAGGTTTCAATGCTCTTTTGTGGATTTGCCTGTCCATTTTGAAAATAAAATTTTCTAATTTTACAAAAATTAGTGGGGCTGAGGAGATAGCTCAGTAGAATAAGCGCTTGCCTGGCAAATGAAAGGGCCTGAGTTCAATTCCTGGTTCCTCCAAAAATAAAAATAAAGTATTTTTTTAGAATTTAACACTTTTATAAAATGTTAAATTTCTTCCTTTTTTTCTTAGTTTTAGTTTTAGCATGTAGTTTTTCATACTTTCTGTTTTTTGCATATATAATAAATTTACAGGGTGATTCTGTATTTGTAATCATAGTTTCATTGACTCATACTTTCCTATTTATCATACTCCTATGTTTTGTTTATGATTACATTTCATAAAATCTAAAAAACAAGAATATATAAAAATGAATGACATCCTTATGTTCTTCCTGTCTTAGTAAAATTTTATGCAGTGTTTCCCCATAAAAATGCTACATTTTGAGGTGAAGAACAAATATACAGACACACACAAACACAGTCTTTTTTTCTCTCTCTGTCAAAATGATTCACTGAATTTTATTTCTCAAATTTTTCAAGTTGGAGATCGATGTTGTAGTTTAGAGTGCCTCTTGAATATCTAGGAAGTGGTACAATTTTGTTTCTGTAAGCCTGTTAGAGTCCTGAATGAAGCTAACATAGTTTTTTTCAGAATTGTTGAAGTATTTTTGTATTATAGTAAAAAATAGATGATCAAAACATACCATACTTTAGTATGGTACTTGATTTTGTTTGCAAATATTTTATTTGAAATCTTTGCATTGATATACACCAATCACATTATTATATAAAACTATTAGCATTCCAGCTTTGACATTTGCTCCCATTATAAAAAGTAATTTAAGTATTCCTTCCTTCAGTATCCTCTTCAATACTGTTATACATGCACTACTCAATCTGTTCAGAGAAAATAGTCACGGAGCAATTCGAATTTGCTAACAGCCCTTATACAGCAGGAGTTCTCTATTATACAAAGAATGTATGCTTTGGAAAACAAATTTTAAAGAATAAACAAACCAAAGGAAAAAAATATAATTAAGTAACAAAGTTAATAAAAGCAAATAAATATCTTTTAAAATTTTGAATACTCTTTTACTGGATGATTTAAATATTGTAATAATGATAGCCATCAGAAAACTACATGTGCCTTAAACAGTCCTTCTTTAAATAGAAGTTTGATATGCCTAGATTTTGATTTAGCAATATATTTTAATTTCTTTTATATTATAATGTCTTAAAATACTACAAGTAGCTAATAAGCCATTAATCTATTATTCTGGAAGAGAAAATGGAGGCCCTTTAAAGAGTGGGAAATTCTTAATTTTTGTTGATTGCATGTGCCACATTGTAACTAATTAGTTACAGAAACAACAGTGACAAAAATGAAGAAAGTCTTCTTGTGGACAGAAAAAAATGCTGTGAACACTTACATTAACTTCACCACATCAATACAGTTCTTAAACATTCACCGAACTTATGCCAAAGTTCGAGCGGCTCATAGTGTTCTTTGTGATCAGATCTTATTGCTACATTCAGGCACTATTACACGGATACCAAATGGATACTTTTAAAGACAGAAATATGCACACATACAAAAAAATGATCTGTTTTCTGTTCTTTATCTATTTCATGTTGCTGTTTCTCATTCACTGTGTGGGTTACTTGGGCATTTTGGGAGCATTCTATTTTGCTATTATTTATAGAATTTTTAACTTTAGTAGTCCAAGGTACAGTAATATGTGTACCACAGCACGGTCATCAGCGCTTTACTTACTTTGAAGTTTCAGAACTATTTTTTACATTACATCTCTCACTTTTCAAATATAGTTGTTCCAATTCTTTTTCTCATCTTTGTTGCATGAGGTTTTACTTTTTGCTTTAACTATATAATACAACATAGGTGATTCTTTGGAAGTAGGGCTGCCTCTAATAATTACCTCCATTTTTTGCTTATGTTGGTGCTGTTCCCTTCCAACAACCCAAAATTTCTTCTATTAGTATTTCATTTTGGCTTCGAGAACTTCCTTTGACAATGGATCTTTGAAAAACTAAATCCTATTTTCTTTTGAATATGTCCTTTCTTCTTTTTTTCCCCCCAAAGGTATTTTCACCAGATAAAGAATTTACAGTTAAGTTCTTTTCTTCGAATATTTGAAAACATGCTGTGACTTCTACTGGCCTCCCTGGTTTTTGAAACTAACTTGGTATTTTTATTATGAGTGATGTGTTCTTTCTCTCTAACAGCTCTGAAGACTTCTTGGTGTTCAGTTTTTAGAAATTTAAGTTTGCTCTGTTTTATTTATCATATTTTACAATGAATTCATTTTACAATGAATTTATTTGTGTCCTTATTTTCTTGAATCTGTAGGTTTACATCCTTTGCCAAATGTTGGAAATGTATAATCATTATCCATTTGAATACTCTTTCACTTCAACTCTATGCTGTTTTTCCTTCTAGGACTCAAAAAGCCACAAGGCTTGTTCTTCTGTTACTGTCACACAGCTCCTGAGGATGTGTTTTTTTTTTTGCTTACAGCCTATTGTTTCCTGCTGTTCAAATTAGATAATTTTCACTGACTCTATGATGTCACCCCCACCCTATTACTAAGCATAACAATAGAATTTTAAAATATTGTTTACTGTATGCTTTAGTTTTATATTTGTAATTCTTTACAAAGCCTCTATTTCTATTAAGACTTGTTTCTTTTCAAATTTGTCATAGCGAAGAGATAACTGTTGTTGTGATGATTACTTTAAAATTTTTATCAAATCATCACAAATCTGACTCATTTTGATGCTGAATCTGTTGAGTACTTTCCTATTTCACTCAACTTTCCTGGTTCTTGAAGTATGTTTGTGGTATTTTGATAGGGATTGCATTAAATCTGTACAACAATTTTAGGAATATGCCTATATTCACAATGCTAGTTCTTCCTATCCAGGAGTAGGGAATATCCTTCCATTTTCTGAAATGCTCTATGACCTCTTTTTTCAGAGTACTGAAAATTTCATTGAGTAGATCTCTGACTTCTTTAGTTAGATTAATTCCTAAGTATTTCATTTTCTGTGGTGCTATTGTAAAAGGTATTCTTTCTCTAATTTTCCTCTCAGTATGTTTGTTATCCATGTAGAAGAATGCTACTGACTTTTGGGCATTGACTTTACATCCTGCTATGGTACTGAATTTGTGTATAAATTCCAGTAGCTTCTTGGTGGAGTATTTTGGGTCTTCCAAGTAAAGTATCATGTCATCTGTGACTAATGATAATTTAATTTCTTCTTTACCTAATCTTATTCCTGTTATTTCTCTATCTTCTCTAATGGCTCTAGCTAATGATTCCAGAACTATATTGAATAGAGGGGGAGACAGAGAACATCCTTGTTTTGTACCAGATCTGAGTGTAAAAATTTCAGTTTTTCCCTGTTTAGAATTATGTTATCAGTTGGGTTGTCATAGATGGCTTTTATCAGATTGATGTAGAGGCGATCTATTCCAATTTTCTGTAAGACATGAATGAGTGTTGGACTTTGTCAAGCTTTTCTGCATCAATTGAGATGATCATGTGATTTTTGGTTTGGCTCTATTGATATAGTATATTATATTTATAGATTTGCATAAATTGAACTATCCTTGCATCCATGGGATGAATCTGACCTGGTCATGGTGTATGACCTTCTTGATGATTTGCTGTATTCTATTTGCTAGCATTTTATTGAAGATTTTTACATCTATGTTCATGAGGGAGATTGGCTTGTGGTTCTCTCTTTTCATTGTGTCTTTCCCTGGTTTTGTATCAGTATAATACTTGCTTCCAGGAATGATTTTGGGACTATTGCTTCCTGTTCATTTTCGTTGAAGAGTTTGAGGAGTATAGGTAGTATATCTTCTGTAAATTTTTTATAAAATTCATCCATGTATCCAACTGGACTTCACCTTTTTTGTCAGTATTTTTTTTTATTACATCTTGAATTTCACTGGCTGTTATTGAGTTATTGAGAGTTCTTGTAACTTCTTGTTTCAGTTTTGGTAATTTGTACCTTTCTAGGAATCTGTCCATTTTTTCTGCATCATATAATCTGTGAGAGTAAAGATTCTCAAAGTAGCTATTCATGATCTTTTGAGATCTTTTGATTTCCACTTGGTCTGCTTTAATTACTCCCTTTCCATTCCTTGTTGCTTGTATTTGAACTTTTGTTTCCTCTTTTTGATGAGGTTACCTAGGGGCTTATCAATTTTATTTAATCTTTCAAAGAACCAGCTTCTTGATTTGTTAATTCTTTGAGTTGTTTTCTTCATCTCAATTGAATTAATTTCTGCTCTAAAATTTATGATTTCTTCCCGTCTTTGGGATCTGGGTTTGGTTTGCTCTTCCTTTTCTAGATGTTGGAGGTGCAGCATTAAAGTGTTTATTTGTTCCCATTCCACTTTCCTAATGTATGAGTTCACAGTTATACATTTCCCTCTAAGAATGGCTTTCATTGTATCCCATAAATTCCAATAAGTTGTGCTTGAATTTTCATTGAATTGTAGATATTATTCAATTTCTTAATTTCATCTGTTACCCATTGATTCTGAAGAGGGTGCTGTTTAATTTTTATGTATTTATAGGGATTTTCTGGGTTTTTTTTTGTTTTGTTTTGTTTTTATTTCTGGATTCATTGCACTGTGGTCAGATAATATGCATGGGATAATTTCTGTTTTCTTGCATATAATTAAGCATGACCTGTGGACTACTATGTCATCTATTTTAGAAAATGATCTATGTGCATGTGAAAAAAATGTGTATTCAGCTGTGGTTAGTTGAAACCCTCTGTACATGCCCACTAAGTCAATTTGTTCCAAGCTCTGGTACAGTTCTGCTACTTCTTTACTAATTTTTTGTCTGATTGACCTACTTTTTTGGGATTGTGGTATTAGATACTAGATTTTTCATGTCAATCAAAATTTGTCTTATATGCTTGGGTGCTCCCATGTTTGGTGCATACATATTTATGAGTGTTACCTTTTCCTCTTGAATTTTTCCCCTATCCAGTATATAGTGGTCTTGTTTATTTCATTTGATCATTCTTGGTGTGAAGTTGAGATTGTCTGAGAACAGGATTGCTACTCCTGCTTTTTTCTGAGGTGCTCGGTCAAGGAATATTTTTTTCCATCCTTTCACTTTCAGCCTGTGAATTTCTTTATGAGTTAAGTGTGTTTCTTCTATACAATATATTGTTGGATTTTGTTTTTGAATCCACTGTGCCAGTCTATTCTTTTAAATTGGTGAATTGAGTCCATTTACATTGATGGTTATAATTGAGATGTATTAACTTATTATTGACATGTTATTCACCTGCTGCCATTTACCCCTTTTTCTGCTGTGTTTGTTTTCCATATTTAGTGAGTTCCCTCCATTCTCATTCATAGAGTTCTAATCATTTTGGTACCTCTTTAAAATATCTTTTAGTAATCTGTGTAGGGTTGGGTTTCTCATCATGATTCTTATTTGTTCTTTGTCATGGAAATATTTCCCTTTTCCATCACTATTGAAAGAGATGCATACAAGATGTAGTTGTCCGGGCTGGAATTTATTTTCATAGAGGACTTGAAGTACTCTGTTCCATGCTCTTCTTGACTTCATGATTTGTGAAGAGAAGTCTGCCATTATTCTGTTGGTTTTTCCTTTAAATGTGATCTGTTTCTTTTCTGTAGTGGCTTTTAGTATATTGTTCTTGTGGTGGATTTCTAGAATGTTAAGTATTATATGTCTCGGGTTTTTTTTCTTTTAATTGGGTTAATGTTATTTGGAATTCTGTATGCTCCACTTATCTGAATGTCAGATTATTTCCCCATGTTTGGGATGTTTTCTACTATTACGTCTGTCTATATTCTTTTTATTTTTATATCAAGTGTTTTGACTCTTTTCTCATTGATGCCTATTAGTCTCACGCTGTGCATCTTTACATCTTCTTGCAGATGATAAATTATTTTTTCCTGCATCCTAGTTGTTTGTAAGAGATCTTTTCTTACCTTTTCACTAGATGCAATGCCATCTTCAAGATCTGAGACTTTATCTTCACTTTCACTAAAACTGTGTTGCAAGCTTGTGATTCAGATTTTAAGTTCCTCTATATCTCTTTGCCTCTGCTTCATGTGATATATTACTTTTTTATTGCTCATTCAAGGATTTCATCGCTTTTCTAATCTCTATTTTTTATCAGTGTCTTCTTGAGAAGCAGTTATTAATTCTTTCATTATAGTTATCCTTTCTTTTTTACTTCAGAGATTATATCTGATCTGATTTCTTCTATATGTTTCTGCAGTTGATTCTTTACTTGAGGTGTTATGAAGAGATTCCTTTTTTATTTCAGATGTTATTTCTGATTCTACAGTTGTTTCTTTACTTCAGATGCTATTAATTCTGACATTTCAGTTGTGTGATTCCCAATTTCTTCTGTGCTAATGTCTTTTGCATTTGTTTTGGGTGTGTTCAGGGTCTGAGATTGCATTTGTCATTTTGTACAGCAGTGTCCTCTGACCTTTGGTGCAGAATTTTGGTGCAATTGTAACCTTAGCACCTACTGAAATTCTTACCCAAGAGAGATTTTATGATTAAGGCAGTTATAGGTTTGTATTTAGAGAACTACAATAAGGACCACTAATAATGGGAAATGATATATAGCAGTTGATAAACTTTTTTAAGTTATGGTTTTGTATTTTAGACAGTAAGAGCAACCATTAGGTCTGTATAGCTAAGCAGATCTTAAATTGGGAATTTGTATTTAAGTTGGTTCTGCTAATTTCTGTGTGATTGATTCTCCTTGATGTACCTGGTGTTTTCCAGGCAGACTGGTTCACCCTGGTTACCTTTTGCCCCCTCTCTCAATCAAGAAAGAGGGAGGATGCTCTTATAGATCTGGGTCTAGTAAAGTGTCTCAGCTTACCAGGCGCAGATCTACAAAGTTTGAATTCGTCCAGTTGTGCCTGGCTTGGGTCTGGATTTTGTGCTCAGCTTCTTTCTGCTGCAGCCCTTGGAAGTGAACCTTTTGTGCCCCTCTGGCAAGATGTTCTGCTCCTGGATTAGCCTGGTGGTTCTGGCCCCTAGCCACTCTGCAGGAACTTCAGCTGCAAAGTTTCACACCAGGCCTATATGTCAGGCCTGGGCTGGGTGTGGGGTAATTCAACAAGCAAGCAAAGTGTAGCACAGGAATTCTCCCACACAGAAGCCAAGCCTGGGCTTGAGCTGTGTCTGGAGGGGTACTGAGAGCACAGCAGAAGTTCTCACTTTATGGTTCTTGAGATGTTGAATAATTTCAATAGTCATCTACAATTTTGAGTGCTGTATTATGATCCTCGAGTTTCCATTTAATATTTTTATATATATATACCATGCCCCTTGTTAAGGTTTACATTAAGGTAGGCAAGGTTATGCATGTTCAATAAATTGTGATGACTTGTCTGGCATACGTGGGCATTAATTTACACTGTTTTTGTCTTAGTTACTTTTCATGTATTTGATACAGGCTCTCACTACATAGCTTGGGTTTATAGTGATCCTCCTGTTTTCAGTCTCCCCAGTGCTGCGATTACTGGATTCTAATTTTCTCATTGCTGAGTCAAAATACCTACACCCAAAGTTAAAGGAGGAAAGGTTTATTTACTCATAGTTTGAAGATGTTTCAGTCCATAATTGGCTGCCTCTGAGGCAGTCTGGCATTTCAGAGAAGAAGAAGTTCATGGCAGGCAGAATGTAGCAAAACAAGTGAGGGGCGCTGCACTATCATTTCCGGGCTACTTAGGCTAGGCAGCACTTATACCCTAGTGTAATCCTAATGCCCTTGATTGTAGCACCGCACCATGAATTAATCCCAGCGTTACACCCTCTGGACCCACCTACCTCTTGAAAAGCCCCACCTCCCACCGCATGAGGCTTTAAGGGGACCTCTAGGCCCAAGTCATGACAGCTTTGTTGCTGCTGGAGGTAGATAGACCCTTCACATCACGTGAAGAACAAAAGAGCTCCAACCTTCCTTCTCTTGACACCTCTTCTGCTCCTTTAATGCCAGCCAAGGATGGAAGTCCAACCTCTTGCTATGACTCTGCACAGGAGAAGGGGTGAAATTCACATCACAATTCGTGGTTGAAACTATGGGAGCGAGAGGTATGTTTTTCTCTTCTTTTAGCTTTTGGTTGGCATAGGATGGGCTTCTTTCTGATATTCAGGCTTTCTGATATTAAGCTATGTGTTGCATGGTCCCTTGCCTTGAGATCAACAGGCTTTGCTTGGAGTCTTGGTGGTCTGTGCCTGTTGGCACTTGCAGCTAGGAAGCTGCTCCATGGCCCCAGTTAGGGCATCTGAGAAGCAGGTTAGAGACCCAGGTAACTTGCATCCATGCTGATCCTCAAGACTTAAAGTCTGTTTGCAGCTCATCTTGCTTATAACCCATCTTCTGAGAATACCTATGCTTGTTTAACGTATGGTTCTTGCAGTGTTTTAGAAAGAGGAGAAATAGGGAAGAATATCACTACTCTATTTTATAAGAATTAGAATTCCATATTGCAGAAGGAGTAATATTTTCAAAATCACAATCAGCTTTTATTTTGAACTCCACATGTTGTTCACAGATTTATTGTCAAATCAGATTTTAGATGATCAAGAGCTGACAGGGGAGGGCACGTAATCATTCACTTGTTGATAGAAAGTAAGGGGGGGATCTTTTCCCTTAGTCACTAAGGCAGAATTTATAAATATGTCTTTAGATGATAAACGATAAGTGAGAATATTTGATCTAAGGACAAGTGCAATATTTCCTCTGAATTTATAGCCACTATTTAGGACCACTAAGTTTAGTTCATGAATACATTTAATGATAAATATCCCTTTTAGGTTAATTTTTTTATACCTAAAATACAGGCCAGTAGGAAATGATAGCCAATCTATTCCCCAATGGCTTCACATAGGGAAATTCTGCGTATTTATCATCAATCACACCCTCAGTCCTCAGGGAAGATTATCTTTGTAGAACATTATAAAGCTAAATAAACTTAAAATATTATCAAAGAGAGAGAGAGAGAATATAAATCTAAGCATAAGTTTATGATTCTGGTCACCAATTAGAATCACATAAGGAATTACATAAAAAAATCAAATGCATTTGCATTGTCCTGGATCATTTACATTAAATATCTTGGAGAAGGCTTTTTCAAAGCTCTCCAAGTGATTCTAAGGTGTAATCAACATTGAAAATGATCCACAGAGGTAGATGTTGTTTTCTATAACAACAGAATTTATAATATTATAATCTACCAAATTATATCTATTACATAAAATAAAATCCAGGATTGAATATATGAAGATTGGATATGCATTTATATTTATAAAGCAAATATATAAACGAAGTATATAATTGTCTATATAATTGTCTGTATATTGAATGTTAAAATAAATTCGCAAATACTACATATATTCTAGCCATAAGAAATGGCTCAAAAGCAGTCCCTTAAAGATTGTACTTCCCTGCTTAGTTTGCTGGTGACTTACTTGCCATTAGAATGTCCTTTCAAGACAAAGTATGAAATGATCTAGAAATGTTTTCTTGCACAGAGTCTTATGCACTATAAGTATAGAAAAATGGACGGTGATGTAGAAACTGTTAATAACCGCCAAGCACAATTTTTTGGTACCTTTGCTGTGAGACATATTGCATGCTAACCTATATAACAAAACCTGACCTTTTCAGAAGTACTTACCAGTAAGCCTATTGGGAAAGGCACTGAAACCTTTGAGTTTCTTGGCAACAAGTCTTAAATCTGCTGTTCCAGGTGGAGAGCCCATCCTTGATTTGGAAAACCAATCTCGTTTTGTCCATACACAACACTTCTAAAGGGTGAGCAGAGCTTCGGGGCTAGCTGCATCCATGACGATGTTCAGTTAACCCCTTCTAGAAGGATAGATCTAGATAGGTGATGTTCGGTGGAGAGAAATAATAGCCATAGCATTCAGCCCCTCAATCTTGAAAGACTGGGCCATAAGGCTTCCTGAAGCTTGGTAAAGATGCACAAATTGTGTAACAATGTATCAGGACTTTTTTTAAAGATAAAATAAGCCTCTGTGTCAGTGAAACCTTGCAAAGATACATGATAAAAATCTCTGGACCTGATGGGTGCTGTTGTTAGGGAAGGGACATCAAAGGATCCTTAAGTTATCCTTCAGAAATGCAATTTCTTTTGGACAAAGCATTTAGAAAACCATCCATGGCCATCTACTTTTTCTAAGACATCTAAGCCAGTTGATTGTGGTGAAATGAATCTCTCCTTCCACTTATGTATTCACACACTCTGACAAGTTAAGATGAGGTCCACAACTGATCATTTCTAAATCCTGTTAGGATTTTACTCTGTTCAACTTCTCCTTAATTGTCATTGATACTACAAAGGAATGTATAGCAACTGATACTGGCCTTTGGGTATTTTTGAGAATTTCATGTTTTTCTAGATTTGGGATTTAATATTTGAAATTAACATTGGTTTAATATTTGAAATTTTGGAGCCGGGCGTGGTGGCGCATGCCTGTAATCCCAGCACTCGGGAGGCTGAGGCAGGAGGATTGTTGTGAGTTCAAGACCAGCCTGAGCTACAAAGTGAACTTAAGGCCAGCCTGAACTGCATAGTGAGACCCTGTCTCAAAAAGACAAAAAAAAAAAAAAAAAAAAAACCAAA
>PVKA01021611.1:0-38409 GCA_004027165.1 Ctenomys sociabilis | reverse complement strand
ATACACTATATTAATAGACTGAAATCTAAAAACCACATGATCATCTCAATTGATGCAGAGAAAGCCTTTGACAAAGTCCAACACTCATTCATGTTCAAGGTCCTACAGAAAATTGGAATAGATGGACTCTATCTTAACTTGATAAAAGCCATCTATGAAAACCCAAAAGCTCATATAATCCTAAATGGGGAAAAACTGAAATCTTTTACTCTTAAATCAAGTAAAGACAAGGATGTCCTCTATCACCCCTCCTATTCAATAGAGTCTTGGAATCCTTAGCAACAGCCATTAGAAAAGAGGGAGAAATAAAGGGAATAAGAATAGGAAAAGAAGAAGTTAAAATATCACTATTTGCAGATGACATGGTACTTTACTTGGAAGACCCCAAAAATTTCACCAAGAAACTACTAGAACTGATACGGAAATTCAGTAGCATAGCAGGATACAAAATCAATATGCAGAAGTCAATAGCATTCCTCTATACAGATAACAAACACACTGAAAGGGAAACAATAGAAACAATACCTTTCCCAATAGCACCACGGAAAATGAAATACGTTGGGATTCACTTAACCAAGGAAGTCAAAGATCTTTTCACAGAAAATTACAACACCCTAAGAAAAGAGATTATAGAGGATTTCAGAAAATGGAAAGATATTCCATGCTCCTGGATAGGAAGAACCAACATCGTGAAGATGGCCATACTCCCAAAATTGCTGTAGAGATTTAATGCAATCCCTATCAAACTGCCACCAAAATACCTCCTAGATATAGAGAAATCAATCCTAAAATTTATTTGAAACCACAAACGACCTAGAATAGCAAAGGCAATCTTGGCCAATAAAGACAAGGCAGGAGGCATCACAATTCCTGATTTGAAATTATACTACAAAGCCACAGTGATAAAATCAACATGGTATTGGCAACAAAATAGACCTGAGGATCAGTGGAATAGATTAGAAGATGCAGAGGCATCTACGAAAACACTCAGCCATCTTATCTTTGACAAAGGGGCTACACAAGCTCACTGGAAGAAAGATAGCCTCTTTAACAAATAGTGCTGGAAAACATGGCTCTCTACATGCTGAAAACTAAAACTTCACCCAGCTCTATCACCATGCACTAAGTTAAAATCAAAATGGTTTAAAGATCTGAACGTAAAAGAATGCTTAAAAAAACTGTGTAAATCTACAGTCGAAAATTGAAAAAGTTACATATTTATTAAATATGTATTAAGAGTTTTAATTTGTAAAACCAAACGAAAGGACACAAAATCCCAAATACTTTACTTTTCCCATGTATGAGATTTTTCACAGCACTAATTTAATATTTAAAATACTTGTTCCCCACATAATTTTAGCTTGGCTAGAAAGTCTAAAAGAGAAAACAGAAAACATCGTGGAACAGAATTATTTCCATGATTTGAACCACAACATAAATGCTTAATGAAGTTTTGTTGTATGTATAATTTGTTTTCGTGAAGATATAGAGGTTAAAACATTTATGTGTTTATCAAGAGTAACTATGCTGGCCGGCCAGTAGCTCAGCAGACTAAAGTGTCTGTTTAGGCTGAGTGCAGTGGCTGGGGTTTGGTCCCTAGCATGCTGTATGAGCCTCAGCCCAGGGTATGGGGGGCCACGCTGAGACAGCAATTAAGACTGGGAGTGGTGGCTCACCCCTGTAATCCCAGCTCTTGGGAGGTCAAAAGCAGGAGGATAATTATAAATCTGTTCTTCACAGCGAGACCCTGTAGATCCTATACCAAATATATAATAACAAAATAAACTGTTGAAGAGTAAATATGCTAGTTATCACGTTTTTCTTATTGAATACAACACTTTAGAATCCTTTTCCTTGACAGTTAGAACATTTCAGAATAAGACAAAAATAGACATAAAAGTCAAGCTCATCTCAAGTAAATCTAAAGTTGAAGTAATTAATCAATAATGAGGCAATGGAATTTTAGATGACTTGTAGGGTTGACATGGATTTTGGCATGTTAATGTCGTCACGTATAACTTGAACTACTTGACACCTGCCTTGCTCTGTATGCTAATGTGAGAGTTCATGCAGCTGTATAATAAACAGTGAGTCTCATTACTGAGCAGATCTTACGCAGTCAAGTAAATTTTTTTGAGACAGTGAGTGACTGATGAGCCTTAGGTAATCTCTCTATATGATTTATACTCTTGTCCAACATTATAAGACATTATGTCCCTAGCAATGTGACACGGGAAGAATTTAATAATACTGCATTTTTAACTTTTTAGTATAGTTCCTGATTTTAGGCCGACATTTTAAAATATAGCTTTTCAAGATATATGCTTTCAGGTATATTGTAGCACTTTAGTAATGAGACAGCTTCACAAAAAGTATGCTGATGTAAATGAAAGAATTCTAACATTATATTAAGGAAAAGACACTATACTTGTAGAAACCTGAATACCAACTCCTGACAATTGAGTAAATTATACCATCTCAGATTCAATATGTTCACTCCAAAGAAATGTTAGAAAGTTTTAAAACAGGGCACATAATTTACTGTAGCAATAGCAAATCCCTAGTTAGTATTGTTTTCAAAGGAAAACATAAAATTTTAGAAATGTATGATTTTATTGACACACATTCATACTATTTTATGTTACTCTTTAGTAGTAAAACCTATATATTAATTTTCTTTGTTTGTAGTACTGAGGATTGAACTCAGGACCCTGTGTTTGCCAAGCAAGTGCTTATTCTACTGAGCTATCTCCCTGGCCCCATATATTCTCAAAAGTTGCAGAGAATGAGTATTTTGTAATCTGTCATGCGCACTATATATAAAAATGTACCTTGACATCTGCACTTTGGAGCTATTTGTTTGGCTTTTCATCTGTATGTGTGATAATTAAGGTTAGAAGTATTTATAAGATAAGCAAATGAATCTGATGCTAGAAGTGGGGTCAGCAGGAAAGAGAGAACTGAATTGACATGTGTGATGCGTGTTTATCAGTTTCCCAGAATGACTAAAAAATGAGAAAAACTTTATTTATCATCCATTTTTAAAAATTATTTATTTATGTATTTGATATTGGGCCTCACTACATAGCTCAGACTCATAGTGACCATCCTGACTCAGCCTTCTCAGGACTGCTACTGTAGGTAGGCACCACCACACATGGATCTGGTGGCTGGCTCTACAAAGGACATGTGTGGCATGCAGTCCTGGGCATTGAACCTGGGTCCTTGTGCTTGCCAGGCAAGTACTTAACATCACTGACCTCTCTCCTAGGGCCCCCAAATTATTTATTGATAAGCTAAATCCAGTTACTGAGCTCTCTTCTATACACATTTCAGTCAGTTTTGCACAGTCAATATTTAATTATTGTGTATCTAGGGTATTCTGTGCTAGGTTTTGCTCTTTAAAACGTTTAGCATTCTTAGAGGTCAAAACATATCTCATACCCTCATTCTCTTCATCACCTATTTCAAGAAGATCTCTTATATGTGCTTAAATTAACTACTCTTGACTTGTGTTTTCAAAAGCATAAAAGTAGAAGTAAACACATTCCTTATCTGTTCTTGTTTACAAACTGATATGTATGCTTAATTTATTGGTGATTTATTAATATAAAATTAAGTAGATGAAAGGTTTATAATTTAATTGTACTAGTAGCTCTATTTTTAAATTATACATTTTAAAATATTTAATATTTAAATCATACTCAGTATAATTAAGCACAGTAATACCTCAATTCACAAACAATTCTGTTCTGAACACAAAAAAGAGGCATTCAGCAAAACTTTACGTCCTGTCACACACTCCACATGGGCAATGTCCATGAAGGCCGCCATCTTCCCAGCAATGTGTACCTGACCAAGTTCATGAATCTAGGTACAGCTCGCTAAGTACGCCCAGCATTGACAGGGTTGATTCTTACAATATTACAGCTAATATCATTTCAGATAATTTTGCAATTCATTTTATTGGAAAACCATTAATAATTTAAAGACCTGTATTTTACATTTTCTCAATACATTGTGAACTTAAATAGACTTCACTGAAGAATGTAAAATACTATTTGGCCGTGGATAATTGTTAGCACACACAGTTACATAGACTGAAGAAGAAGACACAAAGTGAAGGAAGCAATAATGACAGAAATTAATGTGAAAAAACAATACAAGAGGTAACACATGTTGTCGGTGTAATGCTTATTTCCAAACTTTTATTTTTAGGTAATACTTTAATGGCAGTTAGCAAGAAAATTTACTTGAGGAACTGAACCTCAATTTTTGACACAGGAATTTAAATGCAAGTATAATAGCAATTTCTAAAGACCATTAACATTTTCTGTCTTTGGTAATTAATTAGAATTATTTATTTGGTATTATTCATAAATTATTGTTTATTACTGTATTAGAATTTTTAATGTGAAAGGAAATGAGTTAGACAAAATAAGTGATTTAAATTAATTTTGATCATTAAAAATATGAAGTAAAGGCAAACAAAAATTAAATATCAAAAATCACAGAGCTTTCTAATTTAAATTCGTACTTCAGAAATATAGCTGAATTGAGGCCTGGCCAGATAGCTTCCCAGATTAATCCAACGGTTGGATTCCCAGTGTGCAGTGCTGGCCCCGCCCCAGGGGATTGCGCTGGGATGCATTTGAGACTTGGCCCACTGGTGCATGCCTTTACGCCCAGCACTCGGGAGGCTGAAAATGGGAGGATGACTATAAGTATGATCTGCGTAGTGAGACCCGGTAGCCTCTACTGAATAGATAAAAAAGCAATATACTTGAATTGAAGGACGTTTTGAATTAAATATATTTCAAAATTTATAGAATAACTTATCACAGAATATATAAGAGTTTGAAAATCCTAGTAAGTTATTTTGAAAATTCATACTTGAATACGATGTAACTATTTCGGGAACACCTATTTATAATTGATGTGTGACTTTGCCTGATATCATCTAAATTTGAGAGATATAAAAGCATAGTGCCAATCTATACACTTCTAGTTTGTTAAAAGTTAGATGTTCACACATATGCAAGAAAGCGTAAGTAAAACAAATATACACATACATACATACACAGATCTCGCTTTGTGTATAGATGCATTTGAATATATGCCTTTGAAAATATAAAACACACATGATGCATTTGTACAATATGTATAAGGCAAACACATTGTAAATATGTTTCTCATGAATGGGGGTGAGAGAAAGAGAAGTAAAATGTAAGCTAAAGAAACTAAGATAAAAAAAGATAAAAAGAAATTTAAAAAAAGAAGGTAAAATAAGAAAGTAAGTAAACTGAGAAATAAGCTTAAATGTTGTAGCCGGGCATGGTGGCGCATGCCTGTAATCCCAGCACTCGGGAGGCTGAGGCAGGAGGATTGTTGTGAGTTCGAGACCAGCCTGAGCTACAAGGTGAGCTTAAGGCCAGCCTGAACTGCATAGTGAGACCCTGTCTCAAATCTCAAAAAGACAAGCTTAAATGTTGCCTTTCAATAATTTTAATTTGTCTATTGATAAGAACATTATTTTTATATAACTATGTATTATCAGAGAAATTTCACTTTATTTTAAAATAAATTATCCGATTAAATAAAAAAGTTAATTTTTAAAATTTATCTTAATTTTCTTTTGTATTTTATTTATTTATTTTTTTGTGGCCAGCTCAGCCCACCCTCGGAACCAGGCTGATGCAGCATGTGGTACCGGGGATTGAAACATGCTCCATAGGCTGGCCTAAGCTTGTCTCAGCAGGTGATTTAGATCGCTGAGCTATCCCGGAGGCCTTAAATTTTAATCTTAATTTTTTATCATTCAACAAGTCCAAGCTGTGTAGTGAGAGCCAACACAGAAAAAAAAAAAAAAGAAAAGAAATTCTATCATTCAAAGAGCCCATCTTTTCATTCATATTCACACCTTTGCATGTACTCATTCAGCAGAGACTCAACCTCATAGCCATAGTTTAACAGTGTATACAAAAATAAACAACACGTGACTGGAGATATGGCTCAGTGGAATAAGTGCTTCCCTGGCAAGCATGAGAGCCTGAGTTCAATTCCCTGTTCTGCCAAAAAAAATAAAAATAAAAAAATAAACAACAGATGTAAGCCTTGACTATTTGCATAAAATGACTGTAACTATGTTTAGATACATATTACTACCATTTTGTGTGATACTGTTCGTCTAAAACTCACCCTGCCACCAATCTAGTAGACATAAGGGATCATGTACATGGTTTTCTTGAAGGAATTTTTCAACAAACATTTCACAATGTGTGTAATGGACATGATACATAAAAAAAAAATCTACAGGAGGCATAATATCCTGCCTGATAATGTAATGTGAGTATCCCCTTTTTAAAAGACAACTTATCCAACTGTCAGCAGGGTACCAGATAAAATAGAACATTCTCCATACCAGAAATGAAAAGAAATTGCGTTCACGGAAATCCTAAATGACTCAAGCAAAAGGATGTGTCTCCTCAATATTCACATCAGTTAAAATCATTTTTAAAATACTGATCTTTATTAAATAATCACACTAGCCTATGGAGAGTATATCAGTTAGTACTTGGGGTCCATTTTCCCCCAGAGAATGTGCCACAGAAATATGATTCTTATGGTCCTAATGTATGAGCACCTACGTCTTGTCTCAGTTTCCCAGTAACATCTGTGCAGTCATGATAACGCGACTGTAGATCTGTCAAATCAACCTTTAGTGCTAATGTACATCCACGACAAAACTGTACTTCATATACTTTAGACTTGACATTTGTAATATAATCTTCTTGAAAGTGTTTTCTTCATTAAAACGTTATGTTTTTTCTCTGTATTTAGGACAGGGTCTCCAGGGTCTCACTACACAGACTGGACTCATAGTGTCTCTCCTATTTTCACCCTCCCTAGTTCTGGGATTACAGGCTCCAGGTGCAAACCACCATGCCCAGTCTCACTCACCATCTCAGGGCGCCCTCTGAGTGGAGCTCGCACTGCATGTCAGGGATTGGTACTGTCCGCTGCGCTCTGCCTAAGCAGGCACCTTATTCCACTGAGCTATCAGGCCGGTCCAAATCCTTAACAATTTTAGGGTAGGTGAATTTCAATGTTCATAGGTTATCTAGAAATAGAGTACTGTTTTCACATACATTCCACATATGTTAAATAAGCTATTGTGTTAATTTACAAACTGTTTAACCTTCTTCTTTTTAACTTTTTTACATTTTACTTCAAAGTAGGTTCATCTAACTGTATAACATGCTAAAATAATCTGTTAATCTAAAAGTAATAAAAGAAACTACTTTTTCATATGAAAAATATTTCAAGTTATGATCCAAGACTGAACACACATCCTTCTATAATGATGAATGTGGTCTCTTTTTTGGTTGTGGGATACGAATAATCAATGTGTTTCTTAAATAAATAACAGAAGTGTATTTAGAAGGAAAAACATTTATAAAGACACTTTTTAATTAATTAGAGGTTCTTCAACCTACATTTGAGAATATAAAACATTGAAAGTTCACTGTTAAACACATCAACCTATAAAGACTAAAGTAATTCATGCTGGTATGAATGTAGTCTAAATTCGATTCAAAGCAGTTTTTCCTCTATTCTTTTTTATTGACTAAAACTGACAGTATTTTTTACTGCATTGCTGAATCTTATCTTGGGTATATATTGTATTTTATACATTTTATAACATTTTAAATGGAGATATCTATTTTTCCCATGTATTCATTTGTATTTATTAAATATTTCCTGATATTTCTTTCAGTGTTGTCATCAGATTTATTCGATTCCTCTTTTTAAGATATGTGGTATTTCTAGTTAATTCATCTAGCTTTTTTGTTTGTTTGAAACAGTGTCTCACCATGTGACTCAAGATGTCTTTAGACAATCAAGGGAATCAAAATTTCCGCAATTCTCCTGCCTCAGCCTCCTGAGTGCTGAACCCACACCCAGTGGGATGTCTCCCTTAAAACCCACATAAATAAGCCCTGATTTGTTCTTTCACCATCAAAGCTTCTCTTTCATAAAATGTCTCATGGCATCTCATATTTTAATATTTAGCTTTTTCTTTAAAATTACATACAAAGAGGATCACTTTTTAGATCAATTTTTTTGTATTTTGCTATCTTACATTTTTTGTAATTTTTCTGGCATGTCATATAAAAGTAGTCACGCAGCATGTAGCATTGATGAAATTGGATTCTTCTGGCACAGTGCTTTAGAGATTAATTCACATTAGTGCATGTAGCAGTAGCTTACATTTTCATTGTTGAGTGGCATTCTCTTCTGAAGCTATGCCTCATTTTGAATAATCAATTCACTGAAGGCCAACACATTCCATGAAGAACAACTGGGCTGTTTCTATTGTTTGGCATTCATGAACAAAATTGCTACAAAAATGTGCATATTCACATTTGAGTGATCATAGATTTTTAGGTTACTAGTGTAAAGCATGCAAAGAGATTGCTGTATAAGGTGGTAAGTGTATCCTAGTCCCTATAAGAAACTCTGAAACTGGCTTCTAGAGTGACTTCTTCATGATGCATTTTGATTTCTGAGAGTTCCTATGTGTCTTTTTGTCGCTTTTGAAATTATCATTTTTTAAAACAAATTTACCCATCCTCAATTTGCATTTTTTTATTTTAGAGAGAATAAAAGGTAAAACATAACAATGAAACTGAGTTTAAAAACAAGGATAGCAGAAAAAATGCAATAGTTGATACATTGCATATTGCTATCTTCCTAAAATGTTATTCATATAAAAAGATAAAGGCATATCTTATTTACACAAAATAGAAACAAAATTTTTTTAGAGAAATTAACTCTATCACTCTTTTATGTGTATTTGGTGCAGGGTCTCACTACACAGCTTGGACTCAAAGTGATCCTCCTGTTTCCAGCCTCCCCAATGCTGGGATTGCAAGCCTGTGCCACCATGCCCAGTCTCTGGCAGGCTCAGTGTGCTCAGGGTGGGGCTGGTGAGACATGTGGTTCTTGGGATCAAACCCCAGTCCCTGTGACTGACTAAGGAGGCGCTTAGTCTGACAAGCTATCTCTCTGGCCCTTCTTTTGACTACCTTGTGTATAATCATACTTTCTCCTTTTTTATCAACATCTATTGTACATTTCAGATTGTCTTTACTTGTTCATTTTCTCCATACTTGAGGGAACATGCTGTTCACACATATGGGTCTGATTAATTTCACTTATGAGTATAGTCTTGATTTTTCATCCATTTATCTATAACAAACTCAAATTTATCCTTTATGGCTGAGTAATACTGCTAGACTAGCTTTCAGGGAATCAATATCCCAGATCTAAAATTATACTACAAAAGTACTATGATAAAAATCAGCATAGTATTTGCAAAATATAGGCTTGAGGATCAGTGAAACAGAAGAGAAGATGCAGAAACATCCTGAAACAGACTCAGAAACCTTGTCTTTGACAGAGGAGTCAAATATGTACACTGCAAGAAGAACAAGTAATTCTAATATGTGGTCCTAGAAAACTGGCTTTCCACATGCCAAAGACTGAGATCTAGACCCATTACATCAACATGTACTAAACTTAAATCAAAATCAATCAATAATCTAAATATTAAAATCTTATCAATAAATCTAGTGGAAGAGAAATTATGCAGGAAACTGGAAGACATAGGTATAGATGAGCAAAACTGGACTGCAAAGGAACAGTACAAAGAATCCAGAAATGAGGTCTCAACTAACTGAAAAAGCTTTTGAATAAAGAACTAACCACCAAAAAAGTGAAAAAAAAAAAAAAACATAGTGAGAAATTATACAGTTAATTGTCACACACACAAAGGATTTATATCTAGAGTATATAAAAAATCAAAAGCATCATTCCCCAGTTCAAAGAACCAACCCCAAACTGGGCATCTGAGATGAATGAGCACTTCTCAAATGAAGAAACACAAATGGTAAATAAATATGTGAAAATATGTTCAACGTCATTGGTCATCCAAGAGATGCAGGTTAAAGCGAGACTGAGATTTCCTTTTATTCCAGAAAGAATGCTATCATTAAAAGACAAAAACAAAACAAATGGAGGAACTGTTGTGGAGAAGAGGCAAACCTGTTTCACTGTTTGTGGAAATACAGACTGCTACTACTACTGTGGAAATAGTATGGTGATTCCTCAAAAAGCTAGTAGGAGAGGTGCCATCCAACACAGCCATTCCACTTCTGGATATATTTCCAGAAGATTTAAAATATCATACCACATTCACATATGTGCACCTATGTTTATAGGAGCACAATTTGTAGTAGCTAATTTTTGGAAACAACCTAGATGTCCATCAACTGAAGAATAGATCAAAAATACATGACTTTTTTTCACTTCAGCTTCTTCCTTTCTTTTCTTCTGCATCTCATTGCATTTGTTTATTCCTTTTGTGCAGTTTCTTTCACTTTTACTATATCTATTGTACTATTAAATTTTATTTGCTCTTTCATGTTCACACAATATCACTTTTATACAGGTGATATTTATATTTCACTAATGAGAACAACCTCTAGTTGCATCCATTTACTTATACAAGCCAAGATTTTCTCTTTATAGTTGAAATAGTCTATTGTGCAAAAGTACCACATTCTTTTTCACATTCTCATTCCTTAGTTGACAGGTATTTGGGATATTTCCAAGATTTAGCTATAACAAATTGTGCAGCTATAAACATGGGTGCACATTTATAGCTCTGTTATGATGTTTTCAGTTATTTTGGAAAAATACTCAAAAGGGGAATAATAGGATGAATGGGACCTCTAATATCAGTATTTGAGGAATGTCCACAAAAGTCTATAAAATTTTAAAGGTACAATTGATATAGTGTTATGGAAAAAAACTGCACCAAAGGTATAAACAATTGGGATAGGGAAAAGGAGAAAACAAAGAAGGAAGGTCAAGATAACATGTCCATATGTACACAGGATAACTAGGTTTATTGTACTACTAATTTCTATCAGTTTTTTGACAGTACCAGTCAATGCTTAAAGTATTTACTTAGACAAATTTACATGTTCATATCTGGTAATTTGAGCCAGTACATTGAAGACAACAATGTACAATATAATTGTTATGGAGTTTTGGTGCAGTGAAGAGACAGGAAAAATAAAAGAGGCTTTTATTGCAGGCATGGGAAAGACCACAGATATATGAGAATCCTCTAACCAGAAAAAGGAAGAGAGCTACATTTGTAGTTTTCTGACTGAGGGGAGACCTTGGGAGGTAGGGTGCTGAGGTGGGTCTGGCTCATTGGAGATAACTTGGAGCACATGGGAAGAGATGGATGATGGGCTGGGAAGAAGAAAAAGGGGTAGTTGATTTGGTCTCCTCACCAACTTGCGAAGGAGCCATGGTGACTCTGCAGGTTTCCTCATGGGCCTGAATCCATCATTGCCATCTTTGATTTGTTATAAAGTGGTATTGTCTCTTTCAGACCACCTCCCACCAAACAAGTTCGTCATTGTGAAGGGGAAGGGCCACTTCCATGTAGAAGCTGGTTCCAGGCATGTCACCTTAGATAAGGATCTCTTTGGTGGTAACACTGCAAGTCCTGGATTGGAGAAACCTTGAAAAACGTTGAAAAAGGCAGGGTTGTAGGAGAAAACATAGAAGTATCATGATTAAAAGGCCCCAAAAGGGGAGTAGGAAGGAACTCACAATCCAATTGTGTATTTCACCAAGACCACAGTGATAGATAAGCGTGATAATACCTTAGTACTTGGTGTTCACATTCTAACCAGCTGTGAAAGGATTTTATCTTTTCCATGGGGTTTCTGGAATCATTTACAAAGTAGCAGTAGTCCTCTCCCAGCATGGTACAGATGACCCCTCTTTCAGCTGTTAGGACACAGACAGGGCGGAGGTTTTTGAGTGTAACTGACAAGGCTGTTAATTTGGGCTTGAAGAAAGTGAAGAGAAGATGTTATCCATCTTTGGGTGTAATTTGACTGAGAATTGGAGATTTATGGCATGAACACTTGTGTCTGTTCCTCCAACTCCAAAATCCCTCCTGAGAACTGAGAGGGTACTTACTCTGATAAGGAACTGGTCATGAGAAGCCCTTGACTCTTGGGTTAAATGAGCAACTTGCTGCTGAGAACAGATATTTCCATGGTTCATTTTGAGATTATTGTCAAGGCTTGGACAAGGATGACTATTGTGTATTGCTGAAGGGTGTACTCTGAACACTGATAATTCCCTGTCAGAGGGCAGCATGAGAGTGGATAATACAAAATGTGTATGTTGTGTCTGTAGATGTTCATGATTTTCTCCTTGTCTAACAAAAGGGCATGTGTAAAGACTATAAGTTCTGACTTTTTGTGAACATGTCCTAGGTAGTAGTAGACCTGCCTCAGTTATAGTTGACCCTTTGACTATGGCATATTCTGCCCTCTTTTAGGTGTCTGTGTTTTTTGAACTAACATCTATGAACCATGTGTCAGAAGCTGTAGGAGGAGTAAGAAGACTGGATTGAGGTGAATACTGTTGGAGATAGTGATAGAAGTGTCCTCTGTGAAAATTAGGTGAACCTTTTGTATATGGGAAGTAGTCATTATGGCTGGAAGTGCCTTGTCTGTGATGAGCTCACTAAGGGCATGAGGCGAGTGGACTATGATAGATTATCCTAAAGTAAACTTCTTTGCCTCTTGTGTTAATGTGGCTCCCACCATGAGAGCTCAGAGGCATAGACCCCATCCACGAACTGTGCTGTCCAGTTGTTTAGAAAGGTTTACTACTGCCTGGATGGAAGGTCCCTTTTTTGTGACCTGAAATGTGCACTGTATTGTGCCCTGAGAATAAATGTATAGGTTAAAAGGCTGGGTTGGGTTAGGGATAATGAGAGCCAGAGACTTTAGGGGACCCTATTATGGTTAATGAAAGACTAGTTTGCTCTCTGTGAGAGCCTGAGAGAAAGTCTTCTCTCCATATGACTCTCCCTGTGGCTCCATAATCTCCTTGATCAAAAAATTTGGGGCTCAATTGAGATTCATGATGTTGCAATACAGGTTCTCTTATGTCCTTAGTATTCGTTGACCTTGAAAGACTACGACCAAAATGTTGGCTGGCCTTGGGGCTCTTCTGTTTCTCCAGTTTTTATCTGTGAACTTAGGTTGTTAACCATCCAGAAGAAAAGCTGATTAGTACCCTGAAGCACATGCCATTCACTTTAGCTTGTCCGATTCAGGTGTTTTTAGTTGTTGTACATCTCTATTTGAATATCTTCTTTTGCTTCTTATACTAGGGAGACTATCCGATATTTGCACATGTGTGTCTGGTTTAGAGTATATGTTCAAGTGGCATCCACTTCAATATAAATGCTTCAAACGTATCATTCTTAATAGCTGAGTAATATTCCATTATATAGAAATACCACATCTTTTTCAACCATTCCTCATGTGATGGACATCTTGGTTGTTTTGCAATCACAAATTGTGCTGCTATAGACATAGGTACACATATATCACTATGATATAATGTTTTCAGTTCCTCTGGGAAAATTCGCAGTAGGGGGATAGCTGGCTTGAATGGGATTTCCAGTCCTATTATTTTGAGGAGTCTCCACACTGATCTCCACAATGGTTGTACCAGTCTACATTCCCACCAGCAGTGGAGAAGTGTTCCCTTTTCTCCACAACCTATCCAACATTTGTTGTTGGTTGATTTCCTTATGACAGCCATTCTTTCTGGAGTGAGATGGTATCTCAGTATTGTTGTTATTTGATTTCATGAATGGCTAGCGATGTGCAGCATTTTTTCATATATTTATTCACTTCTTTAATTTCATCCTCTGAGAAGTATGTAGGAATTTTTCAGAGAAGTAAGGTTGAGAGGCTTTGTAAAGGAACCTCAATATTTTATAGAGAGGCTGAGCTGGGAAGCAAAGTTGGAGACCCAAAAGTGGAAGAAATTTGCAAGGCCAAGGAAAGATAAGATTCACCTCAAGGTTATTAAGGAGGGCCTTGTACATGAGTAGTTGGTGTCAGGGTGATTTCTGAATATTTGACTTTTGATGGAGTAATTCAAACCTTGGCTTTGGAGACGCTATAACCTAGAACAGAAAATTGAGAATAGTTGTGTGTTGTAGAGCTAAAGCATGAGAGGAGGAATAGAAGAGGAGGAGGTCATCAATATATTGAAATAGTAGGCTGGGCTTAGAATCATAGGTCTCTAGTTCAGCAGTGAGAGCTTGGCTAACGACGTGAGGACTGTCTCTGAATCCCTGAGATAGAGCCGTCCATGTGGGTTCTTGGGATCGGATAGTGTCTGGGTCAGTCTGTGAAAGCTTGGCAGTCTGGATATGCATGAATGGTGAAAAACATATCTTTCAAATCAAAGACAGCAAAGGGAATGAATGGTGGAAGGAGGGATACAAGAGCATGTTTAGGGTTGGCACCGGTAGGTGAATAGGGGTAGCTACGTTATTGATAATCCTGAGATACTGAAGTAGAATCTAGGAGCCACTTGTTTTAAGTACAGGAAAGAAGAGGGTATTGTACAGTGATTAGGCAGTTCTAAGAAAGCCATTGGTAAAGAGACAGCAAATTATATGTTTGAGTCCCTTTTGGTTTTGTGTAACTATTGGATACTGGGGAGCACAGGAGAAATCTAAAGAATTCTTGAGGTGGACAAGTACATGGCTAACATGGGTGGCATGAGTGGAGCCTAAAGTATCCCAAAGTATGAGGTATGGGCTGAGAAGATAATGCAGTATAATAGCACTTGCCTAGCAAGTGCAGGGTCCTGAGTTCAATACCCAATATAGAAAAAAAAAAAAAAAAAAAAAAAAAAAAAAAAAAAAAAAAAAAAAAAAAAAAAAAAAAACAACACACACACACACACACACACACACACACAAAAGCTATGGGACCAACAGAACAAGGAAGCAGAGGGGATGAATGTGCAGGCAGTACTCTGTGATGAGGTTTAAAAGATTAGAGCCAATGGATGGGAAGTAAAGAAGTTACGCTTTTGGAGTAGATCCCTACTCAAAAGGGGAGGGGGTGGAATGTGTTGATATTACTAGAAAACTACGAGTGAAGAAGATAATCTGGAATCTACAATAGATAAATTCTAGTTGTAGGGATTATATGTGCTGGCAAGTCAACTCCCACAATAGAGATCTTTGATTTAATACATTGAAAAACCAGGCAGGACATCATATATGGACCCCATGTCTATAAGAAAAGAGAGCATTTGAGACATGGGGTTCCAAAGATACTACATTCAAATAGGTTGGCTGTAAACACTGAACCCCATCAGTAACTGTTGGTGGTGAGTCATAGCAGACTGACCAATGATGTATCAGCCACAGGTGGTAAAGCATTTGGCAGTTCACTGTGAGGGTAAGGAATTTTTTTCATCTGCTCTCTGTTGGATGGGGCAATCAAATTCCCTGTTTTCCTGAGGTCACACAGGGGACAACGTCTCAGTGGTAGACATGGGTTGGGGCAGACTCATGCTCAGTGTCTGTTCTTTGTGCATTTCAAGTAGGGTCCAGGTGGTGCTCATGGGTTGGCACCGTCTTGTTTAGCTCCTGTTTGGACTTAGGCATTTGAGTGGCCTGTTGTACCTAAGCATCACTGGCAAGTACTCTTTCTATGAAAGGTCAGCCTTACACTGAGTATGTTTTCCCTCTTTTTACTCTTTTGTTTTAATTCTTGTCATTGTTGTCTACTGTTAAAGACACAGAATGCCCTAAGGAGGTTTTCCTGTGTGGCCTGTGGCCATCATGCACCTTCTGGAGTCAATCATATAATGAGGCTGGAGTTGATTAGAACTATACCCTTATGAGACCGGGGACGGATATTAGTGAATTTGGTTAATGACACGGTGAGGTGTAAAAGGAATTCAGCAGGATTTTCAGCTCATTGGATCTGTTTTTTTTTTAATTTATTCCAATTAGTTTCTTTATAGGGCATCTTATTTAGGCATTCAAATAGACAAGATATCGTATCTCTTATCCAATGAGACCTATCAACAATTTGGTAATTCCAGTTAGGCTCTCTAGGGTGCTCTGGGTCTACTTACGTTCTTTGATCTGCCACTGCTTAGGCTCTCTGCTACAACTGTAATTTTGGTTGGGAACTGGGGATGGAATCAAGGATTGATTCCAATGAAAATAATAGTAATCTTTCCAATGTAAATAATAGGAGTTAATTATAAAGAGTTCATTAATACATGTGTGAGGATGCCTGAAAAGGATCCCAGTTGCTGCTCTATATCATATAGATCCCAGAAGGAAAATGCAACATGAGAATGAATCATTCCTTTGAGGCCTGCCTTTTCTTGAGAAGCAAAGGGGATTGAGGACTATGATTATCCATTAAGGTTCAGCAGGGTGGTGATGACTCATCATGTGATGAAACACCAAGGGAGGGCATGCTTGCATCATAGCACTGGCGACAGGATGTTGGTGGCCCATCATGTGACCAAGCACTGCAAGGTGGCGCTCTGACATCACAAGAGGAGCAAGCAACCTGATGATGGTGGCAGGCCACCACATGGTGCAGGGTTTCAGGATGGTGGCACAACTAGGGGAGGTGGAGTCACATGGGAACTGGTATGGAATCCAGAAAGAGAAAAGATAGGAAGAGAGGACATTGGTACCTGAGGTTGTGATACTGGGGAAGAAATAGAGGGAGCAGAATCCGTAGGGAGGCAAAGGCAGAAGAAGGAGAGAGATGTTGTTTTACAGAGGGTGGAGCAGTAGATAAAGATGTGATCAGAGGAATAGGACAAGACAGAATTGTTGTTGAAGAGGTAGACAAGATTGTACTGTGGGTAAGTGGGGTGGGATATGGTCAGAAGAAAGGTAGAAGGAGCATCTTTCTGGGAGTCAGGCTGGAAGAAACATTGGGGGTGTCATCAGGTGCTGGGTGTGTCTGTCAAGATCATTTGGCTTGCCTCACATGCTTAGAGAAGGATCAGGCATGACTGAATTTCAAAAACAAATCAATAACAAAAGCCTGGATGTAAGGAATTTCACTCCATTTGCCTTTGCAGTGACAATATTTGTCAAGGTCAGTGAGAAGTTTGAAATCAAAGGTGCCTTCCTCACGCAGGTGGCTGTCACTCTTGAGTTTATATTGAAGCCAAGCCATCTGGTAGTAAAAATTAGTCATTTAGGTTTGAGATATCCTTGGTCTGAGGGTGCTAAGCTTCTTTAGGAGACCAGTGGGGGTTTTCTGGAGGATGGGAAGGAGTATTTCACCTGGGGACTGAATTTGAGTGAGCCAAAGAGTTGGGAACAAAGCCAAGCTCACTCCCTGTTAGAAAGCCATCACTTTCCAATGGGAGTGAATGTGATGCAAGAAGGCAGATGCTAGCTTTTAGCAGAGGTCCTGAGATCAAAGCAAGGTGCCGTATCCCAGGGGAGAGTGATGCCCAGTAGGATGAGGGAGCATCCCCACATGAACCCAGGTTTTCTTTTTTGTTTTGTTTTGTTTTGGTGGAACCAGGGATTGAACTCAGGCCCTCGTGCTTGCCATGGAAGCACTTATTCCACTGAGCCATCTCCCTGACCCCAAACCCATGTTTTCAAGAGAGGGAAAATATAGCAAGATCCCTAGAAATGAGATTGGGCTCACCTATGAGAATTGAGACTGGCCAATGTTGGATGAAATTGAGCATCAGGTAGGAGCAGAGGCAGAAGGCACAGAAAAGTAGTTTGTTAGTGAGCGAGCTCAAAACTAAACAAGCCCCTGAGAGCTATACAGCTCAGTGATCCAAGTCATTGTACTAGAATGGTTCATTTTTCAGTGCAGTAAATAGATAAAAAAGATAAAAGAGGCTTAGGTTACAGGCATGGGAACAGCACAAAGAGATGCAAAAATTCTCTAAGCTAACAAAGTAGATGCTTTTATAGTTTTGTGATAGGGCAGGGATTTTGGAAGGCATTGTGATGATGAGGCGATGGCTCTCTCGAGATTTCTTGGTGTTCCCGGGAAGCGATGGCAGCAGGGCTGCAAAGAAGTGCTAGAGGCAGTTGATTTGGCCTTTCACCATTGTAGGGAGGTGGCAAAGTGACTCAGCCAGTTTGCGCACAGGCTTGAGCCTAATAAAAACTAATGCTGAATGTCTATCATCTAATTTTGTTTTGAAATTATGTGTGATATCTAATGCCTTATTATTTTTTCTATTTTTTTGAAGTATAAAAGAATGGATACAAAGGATGCCATCTTTTCAATGTACATTTTTATGATGAAATATTGAGCTTTACTATGCTTTCACATATCTGTAACATGGAGCCTTCTAACCAGATCCTTTTGGTAAAATGTACTCAAGCATTTTGATCTTTTGAAAATTGGCTTCTTTGTGTACTTCTTTTCATGGATTTGATACAGGGTCTCATTATCCATCTCAGACTCATGGACATCCTCCCGTTTACAGCCTCTCCAGTGCCGGGATTACAGGTGTGCGCCACCACATCAGGGTTCAGTGGCTGGTTCAGTGCACTCAATGGCACACCTGTGGTCAATTTTTTTTTTATTTCAAGAAGTTTTGACATAGTCTTGCTATAGGCTCCTGGCTATATTTTTAGTTTCTCCTGAATATGTGCACTCTTCCATTCTTTTGGAACACTGTGTCCCAGAATGAAACATTATATTTTTGTTAAATTAAAATGTTCTTTTCAATATTATTGTTAAAATTAATTTTTTACCTGGCTGAATTTTGAAGAAATTTTCTATTTTTTTTCCAGAAAACAAATAGGGTAGTTGGTTAACCAGAAAACAGGCCACAGAGAAGAGAAAATGGTACTATAACTTGACCATGTTGTTCAGAGACTTTGAAACAGATTTAGAGAAGAAATGTGAAGAGATCTGCAGGTACGAGCTAGCAAGGTTGTAGAATGCGATAAGCAGTAATTGATAGGCTATTCTGGACTGAAGACCAGATGCTGGTAGAACGTGGATGACAAAGGCCAGAGTCGTGCATGTGAAATTCTGGCTAAGAAGTCTTTTTGCTCATATTTTTGCATTTTATAAGAGCTTCAGTTTAAGACAGTGGTTTGAGTGATATGGCAGGAAAAAAATTCAAAACATCTTAAAGTCAACCTGTAGCATGGATATTGTTGAATACTTTTACCTGTATTTATTAGAAACAGAAGCAAAGAGAACAAATGATAAACAGTTAAAATCCTCAATGCCTCCCCAAAAGTACTGATAAAGTTGGAGGCCAAAACTGTATAGTTTCAGAGAAAACCAGCTCCCTTAAATTGAATTGTTTTTGAACATTTATTAGTACATGTTTCACTGCGTAATGATTATATTCACTGCGGGGAGTAAGTGCATGTACATTACACAGCTCACCCTTTTTCCCTTTTTCTTGTCCCACTTTCATTTGATCACATTTGATGTTTATTTTCTAAGGTCTTATAAAATTAATTATAATATATACAGACCAAAAATCAGATATTAGGTCAAAGATCATGTAAAACATGTAAAATGACTAGAAAATACAAGTGCACGTTTAGATATATCGTCTGGGCTGAATTGCTTTCAAACATAACAACACAGAAGACATTAAGTGAATCTCAGAAAACAGCAGAAGTCCACATATCATAGGATCAAATATACAGAAGTTTGAATATTTCATTTGAAAGAAGAATCATTAATCACTGCTTGAGGGGGGCTGTCTAGGAAATCACTGACAGGGGTTCATTTTCCTGTACTTAACCCTTTGGACACTTAGAAGCCACTGGTGCGAGTACATGCAGGTGGCTACTGGGCATGAAGGCAGCAGTCTGTGGCTTTTTCTACAGGACAGTGTTTCATTCGGCATGCAGAACATGTGTTTCCACATCATGGAGCCTTCTAACCAGATTTCAAAGAAAGGCACAGAGGCAAGCCAGGGTGCTTCTGAGAGGGAGTGCAGAACCTTCAAGAATTTGATAAACAGTTCTCGAATATTGCTTAGCAATAGAAATATTTTGAAACACAAATGACAACGGTATAATTTGTGACAAGATGACATAAGAAAGAATATTTTAAAGTTTTACTAAACATGAACAATCATATAATTTGTGCAAAATGATTTAATATCCTGCCTGAACATTCTCAGTGCTGGGAATATAGATATGCTTCTTTACACCAGGAATTTATATCCTTTTCTAATTAAAAATTGCTTATTAAAAATAAATATAATTTTTATTTCAGTTTTTAAATATATTCATATGCCTAAAACTTATCTAAAAATAATTAAAATGAGATATAAACAGTCTTATGATCCATTTAGAAAAGCAAAGCAGTTCTTGAAATGGTGTCCATAGCCAGAAATATTTCTAAAATAATAATAGCATTATTATAAATTCACAAAGGTATAAAATATGATAAATATTTATTCTCCAAATCTTGGAAATTGCACTTCACATTGGGTTATAATGGGGTTCAAGAGTTTTTGTTGCGAACACTTACACAATTGTGACTATTTATGGAATACATTTTGAGGACACTTGCTATAAAATGTTAATGCCAATAGAAAATAATTTCTAGAAATGCCGAAAGCTAAAGACTAACAGAACCAACACATAAGTGACACACATTGTCCATCCCAAGGGTTCCAATTTTCTGTGGAATTTGTTGTTTTTCTTTAAAGAATCTTCTACTTTTGTTGAAAAGCTATTGATTTGCATTTAACAATGATCCCATAGTTGTCAAATCCCATGTAACTAAGTAATTACACTTTCTCTTATTGTTATTATAAAATGAGTATGATTTTACTGAAGACTTTTGTCTGATTTAAACAAACTCTCATATTTTAGAGGAAATATTTCAAATACGTAAAATGTATATTTCTATGCACATACGCAAATACACATATGTAGTATCTTGATTTACAAACTGAATTAATTCCATGATTTTGTGGAAACAACTGTGTTAGTTATCTTGCTGGAAACATGGACACCACTGTGTTTGGCACTCAATGAAACGTTTGTAAATAAAATACTACTCTTTGCAAACTAAATTGCCCACAAACAGAAGAATTCATTAATAGAGATAACATAAAATATTTGTCAGAATATCTAAATGCTTGTTTAATCAAAAAACAACAATGTTGTAGTATTTCCTATTAATTCACTAAATTTAATATATATTTATTAATCTGTACTTCTTTTTAGCCTTAAAAATTTTTGGCTGTACATCATATTTTCTTCTGTACTCTAATTTTCTCTTGGTTTATAATGTACATTTGCTTACTCTGTAGATCATGGTGAAAAGTGTACAATTTAAACCTTTTGAATGTTTCCAAATACATCTATTACTCTCTTGACATAAATTATTTCTCTTTTTAATTATGCACTTCTGTTTAACTTTACCAACAGTTCTTTCACAAAGTGAACGTGTAAATCAAGTTGAACAATCTAACAACATTGTATTGAATCATCTGTGGAGCAGTGGACATCCTTCATTAAATTTTCTAATGTTGATATGTTTGGAAACTATGTCTTTTAAATCTGTATGTGTTTGATTTTTTTTGAGGCTCCTATTGGAGATTGAGTAGCTTAAATATGAACTCATGCAAACTTGATGATTGCATAGTAGTGATTATGTTTGAATTATATTTCTTGACTTATTCCAAACAAAATAAATGAAATTATTACAAGAAAAGATTTGAAAATGTTCACATTCTGAGAACTTCTTTTTCATTTTTTCCCATAATTTTATTGAGAGACAAATAGCAATGAGAGAGTTTCAAATCAAATTATTAGGACAGTTTCAATAATTAATACATTGCATATTATTGTCTTAGTGGTTATTCATTGTACAAGATGCAAACATGGTATCTTCTTTATAAACACTATTAGATCAAGTCTTTCTATTCATTAAATTAAGAGAATGTAGCTATATATCTATTCAAACTATTTTGAATATACAGATACAAAATGGTTGTTCATTTATAGTCCCTTTCTTGTTTAGTTTTGTCATTTTAATATTACAGGTGTATGAATTCAGCAAAATAGTCCAGTAATCCATAATAGTAGTATGTTTTCTGTAAGACTGTCAATTTCAGAAGCTGTTGAAATGAGCCTTTTACAGCAGAACTTCATTGACATACATAAATCTCCTTTAGACCTAGAAGATACATTCTGGTAGTTAAAAACACAAGTAGGGGACTGGAAACAGTGCTGAAAAACTGTGGAATGTGAATTATTTATGAAATAATCTGAAATAGATTTATTCATTTGTTTTTATATATTTTTTACAGGGCCTCACTTCAAAGTTTGAACTTGTAGTGATTCTCCTGATTTTAGCTTCCTAAGCGCTGGGATTATAGGTTTGAACCACCGCACCTGGACACTGTGACCAGTTCAGGCAACCTGGGGGCAGGGCCAGAGAGTCGTGTGGAGCAGGGGATCAAACTCTGCTCCTTGCACTTGCCTAGGCCAGTCCACTGAGTATGTCTCCAGCCCTCAGATTAATTTGTTGACATCAACCTAATATAATATAAACTTTATATTTTCTAGGCCATTTCCTGAAAAGACACCTAGCAGTGTTTTGCAAAGTTCTGCAATAAATATATTGTTTTAAAACTTAGAAGGGCTGGCGAGGTGGCTCAGCAGACTGAGCACTTGCTTAGGTAAGCACAGGTGCCATCCCTGACACGTGTGCTGCACCAGCGCCACCCCTTGGGCATGGTGAGCCTGCCGTGGAATCCGGGCTTGGTGGCACAAGGCTGTAATCCCAGCACTAGGGAGGCTGAAAATAGGAGGGTCACTATGATTCCAAACTGCATAGTGAGACCCTGTACACATGCACGTACACACACACGTACACACACACACAAACAAAAACAAAACACAGAAACTAAAACATAGCATAACATTGTCTTATTTTAGTGATCGAGATCTCTTTCCAACCAACTTGCTTTATAGTGGAATTAAATTATGTAATTTAGTTTTAAGAATGCAGGAGGAATCATGGTTGGATTTCATCTTATCTCACTCAATGCCATTCTTTCCTCAATTCATTACATATTTTTTCTCTCTAAGCATGAACCACATTGACTTGCAAATTTTGCTGTAACATTTCTGAAACTGAAAAGCATCGTATTATCAGGGATAAATGGCTTCCATTTCCATTATTTTGTATTTATTTAACTAAGAGAAAAAGATTTGCATTAATTTATTATGTTTTCCAATTCCTTGTTATAATTTTGACCTTAGAAGTGTGCCACTGGAATTCCAAAGCAATTTGCCTCACTTTTGCAAAGGGGAAAGTACCAAGCTAAATCCATGAAAAATAATTGTGTTAGTGTGATTTTTTAACTAAGACTGATTTATTTTCAATTTGTGAATTTTCAAAAAGTATATATAAATTTAAAGAACAAAATTAAGCATGTTTAAAAATATATTATTTGGTAGTGATGTGGTATTCTGATTTTGAAGTTTTGAATATTTCTTACTAAAAGATATACTTGTTTCCTATGCTAATATTAAAATTCCTGTTATTTTATAATAAAATTGCCTGTTAATGACTGGATTTTCAAATGTGATTACCCATCCTTAAGTGTCCATAATCCCAGTGTAACAGCATTTAAAAACTGCAATTTCTTGTCATAATGAGGAGTGAGAACATGCAATTCCTACAATGGCTTTATGCTAATAGGAAACTCTAGCAAGAAAGCATTCATACCCTAGGTCTCTAAAAGCATCTGTGAAAGCCTGGATCAGTCAGTTCATTGTCATGCTTTGGGACACCAGGAATCAGTGTCATTGAGTAATTCTGTACTCCAGATAGTTTATCCACAAACTGAAAGCAAATAATTATGTATTTCTCAAGTGTTTCTGTAACATAAAAGGAGGATCTCATACAAGAGTGAATCTCCTGACTTTGGAGTGAAAATGATAGTAAAATCTAAGGATTTTAACTGATTTTTAAATTAAGTAATCATTGTCTCACTAACAGAAGTTTTTAAGTGAATTAATTAAAATTGTTAAGCAATTTCTCAAAATTTTCAAATGAAAGAAAAAATTCTGCTTAAAATTAATTTATAAATGAAATATTTTGAAACATAATTGTTTAAAATGATAAATGTTTATAGTGGAAAAAGAACCATTCCCAAAGGAAAAAAATACTTTAATAAGGAAAAGAAAATATTCTTTCAAAACAAGAATACATTCTTCTTCGTGATTCAAATATTGAATTTATTTAGATTCTTTTCTTTGTTAGTGCAAAGATTCAATTTAAATCATATCAACCGATGGGAATGAAGAAGCACTTTAGGTATAAATGTGTTAGCATAGTTTGTAATTAATAAATCTTGGAAACAACCAAAATGACCATCAACAAAGAAATGACTAAAAATATGTGATTTTTTATATGATGGACTATTACTGAGCCATAAAGTAGGATCAACTGGAGACTTCTTAAGGAAATGCATGTAACTTAAGGCCATACTGTGAAATAAATGAAAGTGAAACAAATAATTCCTACACATATAAACATTATATTTTCTCACTAGTGTGAGACTTTGAATAAGTTCCAAAATGGACAGTACATATTGTGAGTTGAGAAGACACTGCTCAAAAGCAAAATGAAACTGATGGAGGAAAGGTAAAAAGAGAACTGGGAAATGTATTTATATACAAGAAAGATATATGCATGCATTTATACATATAGTTGAGTTATGTATCTAGTTTTTCTTATTTAATTTAAAAGAAAGATTTGTGCTAATATTGTTTTGACAAAATTCCAAGCCTATACCTTGTACTCTGAGTGACTACTATAAAGATAACAATATACACTGTATTGATTATTGTTACTCTCCTAATAACATGATTTGATACCCTGTTTTATTTTATTTTTATTTTACTTTTTCTTCTTTTTAAAATAAAAAGACAAATACTTTAAGGACAAGCAAAGACTTGTGGACATTACTGAAAAACAAAAGACTACTATAGTAAAAACTAATAAAAATAAAATAAAAACAAAAAACAATAGGCAACCAAAGCATTCAAGAGACACCAATACAAGAATTTTAAGAGAATAATTAATAATAAGGAAAGAAAAGAGAAATAAATCACACCAATTAGTTAATTTGTATGAAAGAAAACCTAAGACAAAGAAAGAAAGCATGAAAAGCAATAAGTAAATCATTTGTTAGAAGAAAGTTACAAGGCTTGGGGTGATGGCTCAGTGGAATAAGTGCTTCCCTGGGAAGCACAAGGACCTGAGTTCAATCCCTGGTTCTGCCAAAAAAAAAAAAAAAAAAAAAGAAAGAAAAGAAGAGAGCTACAAACCAGATACATATTGACCTAGATACAACACATACTGCAATACAGAAGGCATAAATATACTGAATAAGATACAAATATATAAATTAAAAATATTTTAGCATAGTAATTATTAAATCAAATCTACCACCATGTATAAAGAATCCTATGTGTGTTCAAATGCCTAGGTGTCACTTTAGCTTTAAAATTAACTGTATGTTTAGCGGACTTCATAAATTCCACAAGTATTAAGGCTCGGGAGTTAGCTCAGTGGCATAAGTGCCTGAGTGGAAAATGCAAGGTCCTCAGTTTGATCTGTCAGCAGGAAAATTTAAAAATATTAAATAAATTTTAAACAAAGAACATGGAGATACCATTGATAATGGTGAGAAAATACATTCAATTCTATATGCTTTGGTACAGACTAGGAGTTTCCTCTGTTCCTATCCAGCATTAGAGTAGAAGATTCAGCTAAAGAAAAAAAAATCAATATATTTGATCTTCAAAAACTGTGCTATAAAAAGAATCCTGTACAAAGGAAAATATTAAAAATAAATTTCACTTTTCAGAGAAACAAATGCACAAAGTGAATCACAGTGCTACATATAGAGCACCTCTAAGTTTTCAAGGATAACATAATAAAACATATAGGGAAAAATAGATTTTTTGGGGAAATTATTATATAAAACAGCAAAAGCATAATTTAATACATAAATTGTTCCTTTGACTTCATTACAATAAAAAAAAGAAAAGAGAAAGTGCTCTGTCAAAGACATGAAAAAAAAAGAAAATAAACAATGAACTATAATTATTGTGCTTCATATGTCTATCCCTTTTCTTATGGGATAATTGAAAATGTGCTTTTCATTTTTCATATATATTTAAGCAGGGTTTTTGGTAATCCAAAAACCCTGTTTTGGATAGTCTGTTTTGGATAATGTTTCATGTTATACTGATATGAATGTGTAGTTTATTATAGGTGTAGTTTCAACTCTATTTCTTTATTGAATTTTTGTTTAGCTGATCTCTGTGAAAGTAGAACCCTGAGGTAAGGTTGGTTTACTAATATTAAAAAATATGAGGTAAAATACTCAGGTGTTATTCTTAGGGAAACTGCAAGAGTTTATAAGATCTAGTTCTGTATATTACTTTATGATTTTTTTTTTCTTTTTTCTTTTTGTATTTTAGGGAAGATTCTCCAGGGTGTTCAGGGTCTCACTGTTAGATCAGACTCATAGTGACTCTCCTGTTTACAGTCTTCCAAGAGCTGGAATTATAGGAACACATAAGGACAACCAGTCTCAATTGCCATCTCAACACACCACAGGGGTGGGGCCAGCATGGCAGGCCTGGGGATTGAAACTCCAGCCCCTGAGCCTGCTTGCAGGTGCTTTAATCCACTGAGCTATTTGGCCAGCCCTTTTTTCTCTAGTTCTAGAACTGCTATAAAATAAAATGTGCTGACTACGAAACTATCATAATTCTATAGACATAAAAGTAAAACAAAGATTATAATAATTACTTCATTCTTTTTCTTAGCTTTGCTGTCTATTTTACTTTTCAAATGACTTAACTCATCATGTATAAATTCCCCCTATATCTATGTATATTAAATTGTTGCAATCTTTAATATGGTGTATGAGATAATAGAATATTTACAAAACCCATTTTAGAGAAACCCCATGGTAACTCCTCTGAGCTTCTTGTGGCGTGCTAATATATACATTTGTCACACTTGAGTCATTCATTTGATCAGATAATGTCCACATTTTCCCATTACTTTGAGCAACAGTTAGCAAGATTGCCATCACAACTTCTGACATTTGAAAACAATGACTGGATAATATAGTGCAAGTGATGCTTTATTTAAAAAAAAAAAACTAGATAACCAGACTCAAAAGTTATAGAAAGGAAAGCTGTTTTTTTATTATTATTTCACAATACTATGACAATAGTATATCCATGCTTCAGATAGATTTGACTAACAGAAAAGTGACAACATAAAATTTCCCCACCATCAAAACATATAACCTTAATTTTGAGATAATTCCTAGACTCCAGTTAACATAAAAATTATTTTTGTCAGTATTCCAGCATTCTCCAAGGCCAGTGTTTTAGTTACATTTCCCTTGATGCTGGGATAAAATATGCACCACCCAGAATTAAGAAAGGAGA
Organism: Ctenomys sociabilis; assembly: GCA_004027165.1. Lineage (NCBI taxonomy): Eukaryota > Metazoa > Chordata > Mammalia > Rodentia > Ctenomyidae > Ctenomys > Ctenomys sociabilis. The sequence continues at coordinate 10,985 of PVKA01021611.1, read as the reverse complement.
GATTTATTTGGCTCACAGTTTGTGGAGGCCTTAGTCTCTACTTGACTAGACCTAAGGCGGGACAGTATATGGCAGAGGGCAGAAGTTCATGGTGCAGAAAACAGCAAAGAGTGAAGGAAGGAGCAGCAGCAGCTGCCTCTCTCCTTTCCTTATATTATTAGTGGGCTCCTCCTCTTGCGCAGTATAGGATGTTTACAAAGTAAGAACCCTGGCTCCTTGTTGAGTCACTTAAATAAAATCCTAAACTTCTCACTCTGTCAACCAGTACAGCCAACAACTTCTGAATCATAGCTATATTGTGAATTGATTAATAACAGGAAATTGTGGTAATTATCACAACCTAGGAACAGTCAGTAAATTATGGGACAGTGTTGCAGAATAGATGAGAATATAGAAATACATATGGAAACCTGGTAGAATGTGAGTGCAGGACAAAGGAAATCAAATCTACCTATTTAGTAAGTTTATTTCAGGACATTGTACCTGTACCTCAGTTTAAGAACTTAATTCTTTCTCTGATTTTGGGGAAGATTTGTCAAGGACAAATCACCCTATGTAGACCACACAAGTAGAAGCAAATTTTGCTCAAGTGTTTGTGAAACGAGGTGTTACTACAACTACTGCATTCACTGCCAAACAGGACCAGTGCATCCCAACCACCTGTTGCTTGGGTTAATCTCTTAGAAAATGTGATCATTAGCAACTAAGAACAGTCATTCATACCTGAAGTGATACACAGTCATTCCTCATCAACATTTTGTTCAGAATGTTTGTTTTCTTGGTTCAGATTTGATAATTCACATGAGAATAGTAATCTGTACATTTTTTTCAAAATATTCCAATTTGTTGGAAAGACATTTTTCATAGAAGTTAATTTCAATAGTGCTATTGTGATTTTGCTTTTTGACTCCTAATTGCATGTAGGTCTATTCATTTTTTGTTTGGAATATTTTCAAATGTTTAATATTCTTCATTCTGCAAAAAAGAAAAAAACACCTACTCAAATTATTGGCTTTGCATGGTGTTTTTAGTCTCCATTTAATTAATTTCTATTCTTTTTGATTTTTTTTATTTTTGGAAAGGCTGTACAGGGTGTTCAGGGTCTCACTACTAGATGGGACTCATAGTGATCAGCCTGTTTGCAGCCTCCCAAGAGCTGGGATTACAGGTGTGTACCACCACACCCATTCTCAATTGCCTTCTTAATGCACCCTGGGGGCAGGGTCAGAACTGCAGACCTCAAAATAAAACTCCCATCCCCTCAACCTGCTTGCAGAAGCTTTAATCCACTGAGCAATCTGGCCGGCCCCTTCTATTCTGAACTTTATGATTTCCCCCTTTATATTTGATTTTGTTTGGTTTCCAGTTTTCTTGAGTGTCTTCAGTCTCAGCACGTGGGTTTTTTTTTTTTTTAGCTTATTCTGCTTTACTCATATGAACACTGAGTATAAAAACCTTATGAGTATATCTTCCAGTGGTATCCACTTATTTATAAGGCATCAAGTTTATCATTCTTGATAGCTGAGTAATACTCCACTGTATAAAACCACCGTAACTTTTTCATCTATTCCTCAGGTAATGGGCATTTTGGTTGCTTCCAAGGTTTGCCTATCATAAAAAGACATCATATATGCATCTTGTACGAAGACATGAATATGCAATGTGTTAATTATTGTAACTGTCCTACTAATCTGTTTTGAAACTAAATGCTATTTCTTTCTCAATAAAATTAATATAAAATAGATAGATAAATAAGTGAAATAACAACAACAACAAAAGCTTCCCTCTTCATATTGCTTTTTGGCAAACAGTGAATGTTGTGATAGATTTTGGTGGGTTATCCCAGCACTGTCATTTCATTTCAAAACTTGTTTAAGTTCTTTCAAGGCACAATGATCTGATATTAAAAACATGGAGTAGTTTTCATTTTTTATGTTTATTTAGTAGGGTTTTTAGATTACTCCATAGTCTACTTTAGATAATGTATCATATTACACTGATATCAATGTGGAGTTTATAATATAGTACAGAAGGACATGCTGTCTAAGTTGTGGTTTCAACTCTACTTTTTTATTGAGTTTTGTTTAGCTGATCTCTTTGTGAAAGTAGAATACTGAGGCAACCCACTACAATTATATTGGAGTTAAGACAGGTCCCTGGGATTCATGACATATATATATATATATATATATTTAAAAGTATTATATTTTCCCTTTGGGTTATATGTCGAGTAGCAATAGATTTCCTTGTTTTCTGATCACTTTGTGCATTACACTCATTTTTTTCTAAGTGTAAAATTAATATTTATGATTCTTTTTAACATCTTGTTGAATGATGATGCATGATATAGTGTATTCCATGCTTTGATTTTTAGTTTATTAATGTCTTTCTTGATTTGATGAAGTTTACTTAATTCAACATACATTTTGGTTTCTGAATCATTTTTTGAATATGTGTGTTTTAATTGTGAATTTGAGGCTCTTAGCAATGAGAATTATTTATGAAATGTATGGAATTATTCCCCATAAAGCTTTATTTCTTTGTTGATTCTTTCACTTTTCTTTTTTCATTGTTTCTCTGTTTAACTCACTTGATATTTTCATTTTGTCTGGGTTTTAGCCTGTTTAGATTTGTTGTCTGTCTAGGATATTTTTAAGTATCTTCTACTCTGGTAGTTTGTTATTCATATATCTCTTAAATTGTTGTTCTTTGTAATAGTTCCTTATTATTCAATTTATTTTGAATGAAGTTTTAGCACAAATACTAATTGATGTTAGGAATTATTATTTTTTTTATACAGGCAGAAATACTTCACTACAGGCTGTCTTTTTTGAAGGACAGGTCAGTAATCCTAATAGGTCTACCTTGACTTATGATTTTTAAAATCTTTCTCTGACAGCTTTTTAACATTACTTTTAAAATTGGACATCTGGAATTTCAACTACAATGATTCGTGTGAAGCTTTTTATCCATTATGTAAAGATGCTGTTTTATAAGCCTCCCTCTTATGTATGGTCAACTCTTTCTTTACACTTGGGGTATTTTATCTTATGAGTTTTTTAAATAACTCCTTATTTTATGTACTCTGTCTTCTAATTTCTAACTCCAAATCATCTTAAGTTGTTCTTGTCTAATAGTGGTTGGATGGATTTTATTTATTCTTTCTTTTTAAGGTTTTCTGATTAATGCATCATAACTTACCATGTTTCCCTTGATGTCGAAAACTTTGCCTTCACAGTGGCCATGTCTGCAACTTGTAAGTTCTACACAATGATAATATCCAATACCATATTTATTTCTGCTAAATTTTAATAGCATCTATGGTGAGTTTGTAATTCCTGATTTGTACCATTTTGGTCAGTTCTTCCAAATTTTTGTTTTGTTTCATCCATAACCACACTATTAATTTTGTATGGCATAATCAACTTTGGAATCATGTGTTCTTGAATTCACTAAGCATCATCACCTCTCATTTACTCAACTTGGCATTTACTTTCCTCTCCATAGGAGCTTCCTTCATCTGTCTTGGAAAGTTTCCAGGCATCAGTGTCTTTTTCTATTTTTTTATTTATTTTTTATTTTATTGAACTACAAATGTCAATCATACAGTTTCACGACACCTTAACAATACAGATTCGACAAATTAATACATTGCAAACTGTTCTCACAATGTTCTGGCATCGTACAAGGTGCATACACGATATCACACCTATAGACATTATTTTAGCAGATGTCTCTTATCAGCAAATTAAGAGTGTAGCTGCCTACTTATCCCATTCCCTATACCCGAATCATATCAAAAATTCAACAATTATTTTCCTAGTTGATGACTGTAGTACTAGAAGCCGACACAATATCCTGTCCAACCACCACCAGTGCAGATCTTGCCTCCCAAAGGATTATGCAGAAGTACAGCGCCATCTCTCCCAACTGCACTATCCATACACACACATCGCAATTCTTTTCCTCTACACCCCTTTCTTTGTCTACACCTGTCAAAGGGGGGCACTCCATTGTCATTCAACTAACTTCTTTGGTTGTCTTCTATGTTTGTGTTTGTTTCTGTGTATCTGTGTATATGTGAGGGTTGAAGTCAAGTAGCATGAGAAGAGATTGTAGCTAATATGCATCTAAGAATATGATCTATTCAGATATTTTTCTTCCATTAATATGTTCATGACCTTATTTGTCCACAGATATTGTTCACTCTTTCTATTTAATTGAAATTGTCTAGACCCTGTCATTACATTGTGAGGAGATAATTACTGCTGGTTATAACATCTTCAGATCTGATCATACAGCACTTATGTGAGCATCACTGGCACTTACACTTTCACCTCTTATAAATAACCTTCACAGCATGAACTGCTTTTTTATTAGCAGTAATGTCACTTAACCGTTCTGCCAAAAGATAAAAATAAAAAATAATAGCACTTAAAAGTAATTCTGTTATTGGAAGCATATGTGAAGGCAAGAGGTGGAAAGACAGGTGGAAGTGAGTGTAAGCAGACAGAGACTTGGTAGAAGAATAAACTATGTACCAAGGAGGAGATTGGGGGTTAGACTTTGTTGAGGTCTTTTATAGTTAAGTATCAGTTGATAGTTTATGACCCTTGTATGAACTGCTAAATTATTATGGTGATAATCTAACTGATGCCCTTAAAACAGCAGCTTATCTTCCCAATGTTCACTTCTTCCTTCTCCACCCTAGTCCTGGATACAATTTCTTCTCACCTTTCCTATGTACACAGAGAGACCCAAATCAGCTCCTTCCATGTGATCAAAGCTGCCCCTCAAAGTCTTTCCTAGCAATAGTTCATTAATGTCTGAAATTTCTGTGTCTCAGGTTGGAGGATCTCCCCCATTCGACCTTGATCCTTTCCATGTCATTGGAGTTAATAGACACTTCCTTTATTTTCTTGTCTCTTTACTGCCTTGAGAACAAACCTAGTGTGAAAGATAAGGGTTTTAAGAAGATATATGTGTGGGCATAGATTCTATATCGTAGCGAAAAGGTGTATCAGGACAGCTTTGACACTGTCAGAACTTTATATGTGTACCTATAAGGTGCAGATGAGAAAAGGAATGACAAAGGACACAATAGGATGAAAAGAGCAAAAACTATAGGACAGGAAAAAGAGACTGGTTTGAGATAAGGTAGTGACAATTGACAGTACAGAACATAAGGAAAAGAGAAACTTGAAAAAATTATATAGTGATATAAATGAGTTTAAGAAAAGACAATGATGTTAATATATGTGCTAGAATTAAATAAAAGAAATAGAGATAAACAATTAGCATATCAAACAAAAACCAATCTTCAGGTGCCCAGATCCAGCTTCAACAGAAGAAGCTGCAAGCAGATCTTTCATAGGCATTTTGCCACAAAGCCTAAGAGTCCACACTGTATATAATTTAACAAATACTGACAAAATAAAATATAAATTCAAATTGTAAGTGCTATGAATATGAAGTATAAGATACATGGAAATATTTATAACTTCCAGACCTTTTTTGGCATAGTTAGAAGGTAACAGTTCATTATGACATTAGAGCGAATGTGCTGAGAAGTATCTACCTCTGACTGAAAATATGTAGATTCTTCCAGTGAAGACTGCACTCAAAATATGAATGAAAAACACAATGTATTGTATTTTGATTCAGAATTCCAGTGGAGTTGTTAATCAGTGCTTCTTGTCCTCTGGAGTTGTAAAATGCAAAATATACTACGTTCCTTTTGATTTTGGATGAAATATATTTAAAACCTAGACTATTGAAAGTCTCAGAAAAATACCTGAACCTATACTGTCTGCCAGAATTATTTATATACTTTTGGATACTACCAATTAGTAGGTCTTCAGAAATTGTCATTTCATTTTTATCAGGTCATTCATATGTGTGTACAAATATATATTGACATATAGGAATGTTATTAGTATCAGTTTCTGGACTAATCTGAATTTATTACAAAAAATAAGAACATAATATTTGACAATAAAACAGTATGCAGCTTAAGAAATTTTATACTATTTTTCTAAACATTGTTATAATAACAAATGTTTTACAACAAATTTACCAAAAAAACTGACATAGTTCTTGCATTGGCCTCTTTTAAGCCATATTGCAATCACCTACTCTATTTCCTAAAATCTAGTAAAATGTACTTTATTTTGTGAATTTCTTCATTGGCACTGCATGGATTATTGAAATAAATCAAACTTGTTCAGTAGTTTTCTGATATACTCAATTCATTTTTAGTTTCTACTTACAGTATATTTATCAACATTCACATATACATATTCCACAGAGAAGCAACACCAGCCATTTGATTGTATTAATAAGAATATTTGTCCTTTTATTATATATACTTGTTGAAAACCTTTGTACAGAAACGAAATAGTGTTTTGAATGCTCTTATCAAAATTTTGCCACCAAATGAGATGAATCATATTATTTGTTTTTCCAGAACCGGGGATTAAACTCAGGCCCTCACATTTGGCAGGAAAGTGCTTATTCCACTGAGTTATCTCCCTGGCCATGAATCATATTTCTTAGTATATAATCTAATATTTTTGTTATAAGACTTTATTTCCTATCTGAAAAATCACCATGTGTATTACTAAAAGTAAATCAGAAAATACAACCAACAGGCACTTGCATGAATATATTTCAAATAGGTAATGCCTACTCACATTATGTATTTGTACAACTTATTATATCCTTAGTACATTTAAGTACCAATACTAAATCAAAAATATAAATTGGGCTAACGAGGTTTAGAAGACTTTCAAGTAATTAGATATTATCACTGTAGCTAAACACATGATTGTCTTTTTCTATTTTTTTGGTGCAGGGTCTCACTATGCATGCAGCCCACATTCATAGTGATCTTCCTGCTTTTTGCCTCCCATGTGCTGGGATGACAGGCGCGCGCCACTGCGCTCGGACTGCATTGCCGGCTCAGCGCACCCGAAGGCGGGGCTGGCGCGGCTAGGGGAACCAAGGATCGAACACTGGTTCCTACACTTACCTAAGCAAGCGCTTAGTCCGCTGAGTTATACCGCCGGCCCTTAAACACATGATTGATCAGTGGACTTTCTCTTTCAAACTTGTGATACTAAATGTTCTTGGGGTATGCAGTACATGTATTTTGCAAGCTGTGGGGGCTCTAAAGAGACTGCTTTTTCACTGTATACAATTTGACAATACTGACAAAACAAAATTTAAACTCAAACTGTAAGTGCTATGAATATGAAGTATAAGATACATGGAAATATTTATAATTGCCAGAACTTTTTTTTTTTTTTTTACATAGCTAAAAGGTAACGTTTCATTATGACATTTACCCTTATTACTGAAAAGAAATACAAATTAATTGAGTTTTGGAGTTGGGGAAATATGAAATGTAGAAACTTCCAAGCAGAAGGCCAGGATATATCAAAGAATTTCTGTGACTAGTGTGCCCTCGAAGGATCCTTGATAGTTAAATAGTAACTTCTAATTATTTTCTTTTATGCAGTTTGAATTTCCTATTTATCAAGGTCATGAGTGCACTGCAGCTTTTATTTTCTGAAGTTGTTAAGAACTTACTTGTAATTATACATAAACATAGCTTAAAATCCTATACTTTCATTGACAACTTGGAAGGTAACAACTGGACCACACTTTTAGTGATAAGGAGAAAACCTCTATTTCTACCTGGGATACAGCTTTTTTAAAATTCTATTTTATTTTATTGAATTACAAATGTCAATCAGACAGTTTCAAGACACCTTAACAATACAGATTCGATAAATTAATACATTGCAAATGTTTTCATAATGTTTTGGTATTGTACAAGGTGCAAACATGATATTATATTTACACATATTATTTTAGCAGATGTCTCATATCAGTGAAATAAGAGTGTATCTGCTTACTTATATTATTTTTTATACCTGAATTATATCAAAAATTCAATAATTGTTTTCCTATGGATGACCATAGAAATAGAAGACGACATAATATCCTGTCCAACCACCATTAGTGCAGATCTTGCCTCTCAAAGGAATATGAAGAAGCACAACGTTATCTAACCCAACTGTACTGTCTATACACACATATCATGATTTTTTCTTTCTACACCCCTTCCGATGTCTACAACTGTCAAAGGTGGGAACTCCATTGACATTCAACTAACTTAGGTGCTTGAACTCGACACCACAGTCCAACACAGTCCAGCATTCTACAACACTACTAGTGAGTTATTCAAAGAAATTGTCAACCATAGCCATTTACAGCTCAGCTTAATATTATGACCCCGCAATGTATACTTCATGTTTATACTTTTCTGCTGGATTGTTAAGACTTAGATAGATCAACACTAATATACCAACACATGAACTTTCTATTTCTTATGTGGTCAGTGAAGTCCCCTCAGGGTTTATCTTGTAGTCCTGTATAATATTCTGTAGATCCTTTGTCTGTGTCATCCATGTGGATAAGTCACGGCCAATGCTTGACCAGTTTGCTCTCTGTGAGAGCCTGAGAAAAAGTTTTCTCTCCATGTGACTCTCCCCAGGCACACTATAGAACTTCAGTCTTTTTCCTTTGTGGCTCCATAATCTCCTTCTTCAGGAGTTCACCTGGGTTTCATGATGTTGCAGTACAGATTCTTCTATGATCTGAGTCTTTGCTGACCTTGAAAGGCTAAGGCCAAAATGTTGGCTGGCCTGTGGCTCTTCTATTTCTCCAACTCTGACTTGTGATCTTAGGTTGTTAACCATCCAGAAGAAAAGCTGATTAGTATCCTGCAGCATATGCCATTCACTTTGCCTTATCTGACTCAATTGATTTTACTTGTTGTACGTTTCCTGTTGTATTTCTGCTTTTCGCTTGTTATACTAGGGAGACTATACGATATTTACACGTGTGTCTGATTTATTTCACTTATGAGTATATGTTCAAGTGACATCCACTTTAGTATAAATGCTTTGAACTTATCATTCTTAATAGCTGAGTAATACACCATTATATAGAAATACCACATCTTTTTCAACTATTCCTCATGTGATGGACATCTTGGTTGTTTCCAAGATTTTGCTTTCACACATTGTGCTGCTATAAATATAGGTACACATATATCTCTATGATACAATGTATCCAGATCCTTTGGGAAAATTCCCAGTAGGGGTATAGCCGGTTTGAATGGGATTTCTAGTCCTACTCTTTTGAGGTGTCTCTACACTGACCTTCACAATGGTTGTACCAGTCTACATTCCCACCAGCAGTGAAGAAGAGTTCCCTTTTCCCCACAACCTCTCCAATATTTGTTATTGGTTGATTTCCTTATGATAGCCATTCTTTCTGGAGTGAGATAGTATTTCAGTGTTGTTTTTATTTGCATTTCATGAATGGCTAGCGATGTGGAGCACTTTTTCATATATTTATTCGCTTCTTTACTTTCGTCCTCTGAGAAGTATGTATTCATCTCAGATGCCCATTTCTGAATTGGGTCTTTAAATTTGAGGGCCCTGTTATATCTTAGTTCTTTATATATTCTGGACAGTAGTCCTCTGATTGCATATTAGTTAGGATTTTTTCAAAGTTTGTGGGTTGTCATTTCACTCTGTTGACAATTTCTTTTGACATACAGAATCTCCTTAAGAAGAGTTGATCCCAGTTGAGGATTCTTTCAAGAGCTTCTCGTGTGAATATATGTTTGTTCATGAACTCTTTACCTACACCTATGTCTTCAAGAGTTCCTCCTACTTTCTCTTGCAGGAGATTGAGTGTTTCTGTTTTAATGTTTAGATATTTAATCCATTTTGACTTTACCTTAGTACATGGTGATAGAGCCGGGTCAAGTTGTAGTTTTCGGTATGTAGAAAGCCATGTTTTCCAGTACCATTTGTTAAAGAGGCTATCTTTTTTCCAGTGAGCTTGTGTAACCCCTTTGTCGAAGATAAGATGGCTGAGTGTTTTCGTAGAAGCCTCTACATCTTCTAATCTATTCCACTCATCATCAGGTCTATTTTTGTTGCCAAAACCATGTTGATTTTATTACAGTGGCTTTGTAGTATAATTTCAAATCCGGAATTGTGATACCTCTTGCCTTGTCTTTATTGGCCAAGATTGCCTTTGCTATTCTAGGTCGTTTGTGGTTCCAAATAAATTTTAGGATTGATTTCTCTATATCTGGGAGCTATGTTGGTGGCAGTTTGATAGGGATTGCATTAAATCTGTATAGCAGTTTTGGGAGTATGGCCATCTTCACGATGTTGGTTCTTCCTATCCAGGAGCATGGAATATCTTTCCATTTTGTGAAATCCTCTATAATCTCTTTTCTTAGGGTGTTGTAATTTTCTGTGAAAAGATCTTTGACTTCCTTGGTTAAGTGAATCTCAAGGTATTTCATTTTCCGCAGTGCTATTGTGAAAGGTATTGTTTCTATAGTTTCCCTTTCAGTGTGTTTGTTATCTGTATAGAGGAATGCTATTGACTTTTGCGTATTGATTTTGTATCCTGCTATGCTACTGAATTTCCCTATCATTTCTAGTAGTTTCTTGGAGGAAATTTTGGGGTCTTAAAGTAAAGTATCATGCCGTCTGCAAATAGTGATAATTTAACTTCTTCTTTTCCTATTCTTGTTCCCTTTATTTCTCCCTCTTTTCTAATGACTGTTGCTAAGGATTCCATGACTCTATTGAATAGGAGGGGTGATAGAGGACATCTTTGTCTTGTACCTGATTTAAGAGTAAAAGATTTCAGTTTTTCCCCATTTAGGATTAGATGAGCTTTTGGGTTTTCATAGATGGCTTTTATCAAGTTAAGATAGAGTCCATCTATTCCAATTTTCTGTAGGACCTTGAACATGAATGAGTGTTGGACTTTGTCAAAGGCTTTCTCTGCATCAATTGAGATGATCATGTGGTTTTTAGATTTCAGTCTATTAATATAGTGTATTACATTTATAGATTTTTGAATATTGAACCATCCTTGCATCC
>PVKA01021610.1:11255-38510 GCA_004027165.1 Ctenomys sociabilis | reverse complement strand
TTCTTCTTCTTCTTCTTCTTCTTCTTCTTCTTCTTCTTCTTCTTCTGCTTCTTCTTCTGCTTCTGCTTCTGCTTCTTCTTCTTCCTCTCCTTTTCCTTTTCCTTCTTCCTCTTCTTCTCCTTCTCCTTCTCTTTCTCCCCCTCCTCTTCATCCTCCTCTTTCTGTTCCTCTTTCTTCCTCTTCCACTTATAGGTCTCTAACTTCTACTTCTGTGCAGACAACTGCCAACTTTGCATTTAGCACTCCCTAGACTCTGCCCTGGGTTGGACATTGCTTTGTAATACCCAAGTCAGCCACTGCCTTTCTCTCCTAGTCCTTTTGAAATTTGTGTTTGGGAATGGAGAAAGTCCCTGGCTTCCAGGACATTGCCATGATTGACTCTGAATTTCTTGCTTGTATTCTAACCCGTTAGGGTTATGAGCTCACTCTTCTCCTTCCTCTTGGCCCCAGATCCTCTTCAGGGTATCCAGGCAGGCTGTACCGGTTTGGGTTGGAGTGTTTATTTGTTTTGCCATTTTGGATTGGCTCTTTTTCATCTAAACTTTTGCCCTTGTGATTTTTATCTTCCCACTGCTTTTTTGCTTTTCTTTTTAATGGTTCTGAGGCTTGAACCCAGGGACTTACTTCTGAGCTGTACCCTAAACCTTTTTTTTGTTTTTGTCTTGAAACAGGGTCTTGCTAAGTTGCTGAAGCTGAGCTCTACTTTGTGATTCACCTGCTTTAGCCTCCCAGAGTGTTCCAGTCATAGGCATGTGCCACCACACTCTGCTCTCACTGTACTTCAACTGTCACTGTCATGCCAGTGTGAATGACCTTTGAAACTGTGTTCCAAGTTGTGCCATTTCTGCAGTCCAAAACTCAAATGTTCAACTTCTAAGTGGTCATGTCAGTAGCCTTTCAATCTTTCCAGTGTATCCAGTTGATGACAAAGTTCCTAGTCTATTTTGTTCTCTAATTCTTTATCCTATTTGATCATCCTTTGAAGGATGGAATGGCTGTGAGTGTGTACATTGTGTTGTGTGTATGTACATTCATGTTTTGGCAGAGGGGAGGGGCATAATTTAAAATGTTGGTTGTCGTTGGTTCTTTTCTTCTCTGACTCTGGTGCATCAGTGTGTTCACCACTCACCAAGTCTGGCTCATTCCATTCTGCAAGTTCTCATTTCCCAGGGGTCCTTGCAATAGCTGACTGGCTTGTGCATTTAACACTTGCATGGGTAATTTCACTTAACGCCTAAGACAAAATTTTGAGTCAGGCATTGGTGTAAAGTTCCATATTTATAGCTGATGAGACAGTTGCTTATTTTCAGAATTTTCCCCAGGCCATCTAGCTGGAGAGAAGTAGAGCTGATGCTTGGACCAGATAGCTTTGCTCCAGATCTTTGGAGTCTTCCACTGCTACAGCTGTAGGATTCATTGTTTCTCACCCACATTATCTCCCAGGTGTTACTCCCATGTCAACTTTTTCTGTTCTGAGTATCTGAAATGCCCTGTTATGCCCCATATGTCTGTCTCATAGGAGTTGAGTGTGTCTCCCAGAGAGTCCTATGGTAGAAGCTTGGGCTGCAATGTAACAGTGATGAGAGGTGTCGAATCTTTAGTGGACAGCGCTGACTGAAAGGTGATTGGGTCGCGAGGGCGTTGCACTCAGAAGGGACTGAGGTAACTCTCCTGAGGCTGGGTTAGTTCTTGCAGGAGTGGGCCGTGGCAAGGCACAGCTATGCCAGCCTTCACTGGACCCTGGCACCATGCTGTCTAGACTTTCGAGCCACCAGAGTCATAAACCAAAAGAACCTCAGGTACTTTGTTACAGCAACACAAAACAGACCGATAGAATTTTTTAAAACTTCTGCTTATCTAATATGTTCTGATTGCTTCAGTACACTGCTGGTGTGCAAAAAATGGCTGAGAACACCAAGTTACAGAAAAAAAAAAGAACACCAAGTTTCTCGGAGCTCTGAACCAACCAAGTGCCTTGCATGTGCCATGTTTGCCTTCTGAATAGAACAAACCAAACTATAAAAGGCAGCCCTAGAGCTATTTGGGAAACGACAACATATGTTAGGACTTAGATGATATTAAGGGAAAATGTAATTCTGGTGAGTATAATAATAGATAAGCAGCCTTTTTAAATGAAAGCTGAAAGCTACTAAAGTACAATTTAAGTGATATAGTGAATAGGATTTGCTTTAAAATATTCATGCAAGCAGCCCCTCCCCCAAAAAAAGGTGAAATTAGATTAAAATTGTTGATATAGGAAAATATCAAAGCTGGATGATGGGAGTTCATTGTATTATTTTGTCTTCTCTCTTTTCTTTCTTTTTCTTTTTTTTGACAATTTCCATTGCAAAGTGTTTAAACAGTTAACTTACAGAGCCTGAGCAAGAGGGTCTGCTCCACAAAGCTTTCCCGAAAGCTCTGTCAGAATTCATCTGCCCCTCTGAGGGTGTGTCGCACATCCTCGTTTGCAGTTGTTTTTTGTGCATTGTTATCTCCTCCACTAGACTGTAAGTGATTCTAAGCACAAGCTCCTCTTTGTCTCCCTCTGAAAGCTGGTTGCCCATCCTAACTGGTGGCGTGCGTAGAATAAGCGCTTGCGCAGCAGGATGGAACCGTGGGCTACACGTAGCGTGTGTGTCATTTGCTGCCACTAATGAGGACCCACTGCAAAAATATCTCTGTTCTCATCACCAGAAATAGTAGCTTCTCTCCTGTTTTATTTTTGCATATGGACACTGTGAATCTTGCAAGTGATTATTTTACCTTTTTGTGTCATTACCCTCAAGCTTAGAATTAAATTTGCGGCCCACCCACAGCAAGGGTGCAGGCCCGTGTGGTGGGTGTCTGTGCCTGGGTTTGCTCCTAGATGCGCTCTTCACTTTCCTGCTTTTATCTCTCCCTTGTCATATGTTCCACTTGGACTTCATTTGACATAGTTAAAGTAGATTCTGTCCATTTCTCTTCAACATCTGCAAGGATAGTTCTGTAATATTAATAGTATAATGTAGAATCTATACACCTCTTTCTGTTTCTTTGTATTCAACATAATACCTCCCTTCCTTGTTATTTCATTTAAGTTTTTGCAAGGTTTGAGATGATGCTCCTAACGAGATTTTTAATCAATTCTGTCATCAAAGAACATAATTGTTAATATTAATATTTTTGTGTATGTACTTTATGCCTCTCATATTTTATTTGTCCCATTCTTATCTGCTTATTGCACTAAAAAGACATCAAGCTACATAAACAAACAAACTGCCCATTTAGTATGTGCAACTGCGATTGCCACAAAACTGAGCACCCTTTTTTTCCAGAGGGCAGTGCTATGATTGAGAAGGACGATTTGGGATTTGGGAAGGAATGAAGTAATCGTATAAACATAGAGGACAATAGGCAAGGTGGTGCTCACCTGTCTTCCCAGCACCTGGGGGGCTGAGGCAGGAGGATCACTGCAAGATTGAGGCTTGAGATGCATCATAAAACCCTGTCTCAAAAAAAAGAAAGAGAAGAAAAATATCCTGTAGAGATGAGAGTTGCAGAAAGCTCCTAGCTAATCTTACCATTTGTTCTAATTCTTCTTTGAACACAATGGCAGCAGCATTAGTAATGAACGTTCATAACACACTTACTGTGTAGCCACTTTGCTAAGTATTTCATTTGGATTCACTCATTTGACTTTCTGGTCAGTGCAGACATCACAAAGGGAAAGTGTACTTCCTCACATCACACAACTGGAGGCAGAGTCACAGCGGGTGGAACTGCAGTCACTACTACCCTTTCCCACCCGTTTGCAGCAAAAGTGACAAAGGCCCATCCTCACTTGTCCAAGCACCACTTATTCCTGAGGACCCATCCAGAGCCACTGTCCTTCTGAACTCTGCCTCTGTCTGGTCTTCTGCAGCCCTCACCATGCTGTCTATTGGCAGAACATCCATAGAACTTTATCTTCCCCTCTTGCTGCCTGTGTGATAGTCACTGATGCCCACGTGTCACCCTTCTTTTTAAACCTTAAACTTCTCAAAGGCCAAATCCCCATCTTATTTGCCTCCATGCTCCTTGTGGCTCTCTTCTGTCCTGAGTAAGTTCTCACTAGGAGTTTGGATGGAAACTGATACTCAGATCAGCTTTTTCCTGTCACAAACTTTCCACTAATGCCTCCCCTGCTAAGATCAATGCCGTGCAGGGGTTTGGGTTTGCACCTTTCCTAGTTTATCCTTGTATGGATTCCTGACCCAGCGAGAAATAGGAATGTGTATGTGTCCTAACAACATTCCTCATTGTGGCAGTATAATTTGATAGCAGGGGCCGGGAAGATGGCTCAGTGGAATAAGCGCTTCCCTGGCAAGCACAAGGGTTTGAGTTTAATCCCTGGCTCTGCCAAAAAAAATAATTTGATAGCATTTAATATCATGGAAGTTTAAGATATGAATAATAGTAAGGGAGAAAGTCTGACTTCTTTAGATTAAAATAAATGATTACCAAACACACACACCCATCTGTCTGTTCCTTTTCTGGATGGCCAGTTGTCAGGAGTTACATTCACCTCTGGGACAGAGTAAGCTGAATATATGCATAGCAGGTCTAGATACAGCAGACCATGTTTTGCTATGTCTATAATGCAGGAGGACAAATCTTGCTTTTAAACTGAGTTGGCGATCAGTCTTTCAAATACCCCCAAACTTCTAAGATAAGGGATGACTTTGAACAGTTAACCTCATCCTCAGCACCAAGTTCCCGCCCCGCTGTGTTCTGGTTTTTCATGTGAGATCATCATATGTAATATTGATCCAGGTATGTGTGCTGATTGCCCCCTCAGACCTCACAGGAGATCCGATCTCCCCAGCCCGCAAATAATCAATAAGGATGCGACACCTCTCAGTTTTCACATCAATTCAGCCTCTGTGAAATCTTTGCTTTGGTTCTATTATTTGTTTGATTTAATGCGACGGAGCTCGCTTATGAGCGATGGGCCTAATGATACCTCTGTGCGTCGCGTCTTTCTGACATGTAAGAGGATGACTCCGTCACAACTGATAAGAAATTGCTCTTATTGCAGTGCCAAGCCAGCAAATGCATTTTCATGCACTGGACATCCAGAACATACCAGATATTTTCTTCTTCCCTCGCTGCTCCCAGTTGGGAAGTCTTATTTTTTAAGAAAAAAGAAGGTAATATACGCGTGTCTGATAGGCAGCTTCCAAGTGGTACAAATCTCATCTCTCCTGCTGCGTGTCTGCTTGCTTTTCCTTGGACGTTTTTTTTTTTTGTCATTGAGAGGTTATGACAACATGAGCCATATTGTATTTATAAACATCACGTGTTTCCTTGATATGGCTTGCAGTTTCTGCCAGACAAGAACACATGGAAGAAACATTTCTCATTAGCTCAGCATTGGTTTTAGTTATGCTGGTTTCCGGGATGGGAAAAATGCCTTCCTACTCAGATTTAACTTTCATAGAGTAGAAACAAAACCTCTGAATGTCCGTGAAATAGTTTTAACAAGGATGGATACTGCTCCTTTAAACCACATATTTTGACTAAAAGCTTCCTTCTGTAAGAAAACCAAGCCTCGCGTTCAGTCACCATGAAGATAGGCTGAGCTGAAAGCGTTCGAGAGATGGGTGCTTTCCAGGTCTCTGCAAATCTAGAAAGTTTCTTCCAGAAAAGAAAGGCTTCTGGAAGATGAAAGGTAAGAGCCGTGCCTTTGCAGCAGTGTTCAGGAATTCTCCCCACACTCTGGCACATTTACAGTCCCTCCATTCTCGTGCATTCAACTTCAATCCTGGAAGGAACGACAATGGGAGGGTTTCTCTGAACTTCCTCTCACTGCTAGGAGACCTTTGTTGCCGGCATCGTCTGCCTTTTTAAAGATCTACTTAAATTATATTAGGCTGTCTCCTGTGATCTAGTTTCTGTTTAGCCATATAATTTTTAAAAGGGTTTTAAACATCACTGTTGTTTGCTTGTACAGAGCTTGTTGATTTATGTGTTTTGTGACAGTTTTCATGGAGCTGCCGACTTGTGTTCAGTTTCTGAGACAAATGTAGCCAAATAAGCACGCATGGTAAAAATGGGATTAGTATGTGTCTTTTAACACTGAGAAGGAAATTACTTGGTTTTTTTTTTTTCTCTCTATGAAAATGCCTTTAAAATTTTAAAGAAAAATGGCTGTTTTATCTTGGTTTTGAAAGAATACTTTTAAAAATCCATATAAGCCTTATGAAATAACATTGAAAGCCCTGGACAGTTTTTAAGTAACAGAGACAGGCAAGCCTGTTGTGTCAGGCTTAATGATTCCCCGAAAAAGTCTATGATAGAAACCATATTTATTTGATATAACTACCCTGTCTTACTCTTGCAGTAATTATGTCACAATATTTTACATTTATTTCTCTCAAAAGAACTTAATCAGGCCAATGTTTTTTTACATAAGTTGGTTTTCTTGTAAAGAATACATGGGTATGGATCTACTTACCAGTACTCCTGAGGATATTTTTATCCCAGTTCAGAGAAGAGTTAAGCTGAATGCCTGCTAGCCGGTGTGGTCCTAACAATATATATGGATTCATTTAGTCAACCTATGGCACTGGCTCTTTGTACCCATTTAACTATTGGGAAATTGAGGTTAAGAGAGGTTCTATAACAATGTCATGCACTTCTTGGCAGCAGAGCTGGGATTTCAACTGAACCCGTCTCTCTAACCTTGTTTTTATATCCTATATCACACAGCCTCACCAGCAGATTGGAGCTTCCAGTCTGGGTTAAAATATAAGGAACTTATCTTGAGAAGAAGAAATAAATAATGTTTATTTGGCTTCAAGATACATTATTTTGTGCTTTATTGGACTATATTATCATCATCGTCATCGTCATTGTCATTATTATCTGTAGTATCCAGATCCTAGGATTCTCTCAGGCTCATTGTTTGTTCAGGGATTTAGCTACAAGTGCAAGTGAGATGAAACAGTGAATATCAGGTAGTGTGGAGATAGCAAATTCACCTTGGATAGATTGCTTTTTATTACAGAGACTTTATTGCTTTTTTCTTTGTTTCATGTGCTGTTTTGCTCATAAAATATATATATATATATATATATATATATATATATATATATATATATATAGTCACCAGGTAGGGCAGGGAGTGTATTTTTGAGCTTGTTTTGGAAGTGAGAAGTCTTCCTGAAGAGAGATGGCTCAAGGTGCCTGCCCGCCACCCTTGCCAAGGGAAGCCAGCTGGGCCCTCTCAGAGGCAGAGCTGCACCTTCAGCATCCTCTTCCCACCCCTTGCTGGAGACTGAGACATGAACTCAGCAACAAAAATACCCTGCTGATTTGTGATGTGAGGTCATCACTGCCTGCGGCTTGGCCGGGGTGCAGCTGCTCCTCCCAGCTTCTGGACCAAGGTGGCTCCCCGCCAGGCCTATTTCAGCATCAAAATCCAGGGTTGGTCCAACAACGGAATGTCACCTGGACCTGGGCCTCTCCTTTGAACAAGCACAGGGATTGTATTCCAGGGACTCCATGGAGTCTTTGCTACAGTGCCTGGGGAGGCTTGGGCCACACCCTTCTTCTGCCCTTTGATATTTCGCCTCATCTTTCTTTGATCTTCTAAGAGCAGACCTTAAAGGAAATGGCTTTTGACCTGGAGCATATGCCCTACTTTCAAAATGGAGTCCTGTTACCTGAGTGTCTTTAGTAGAGGACTCGCTGGTGGGCTCCTGCTGGGACCGTCCAGATGAAACCAGAAAGCTCCCTCCCACATCACTATGGCCCTTGGGCCCCAGATCCCATGCCACAGTACACTTCTAGGTGACCATTCTTCATTGCTCTTCTGAAAAGGTCTTAAGCAAGCCGTATTATTTATATAAATTTTAGTGTGGAATGAATTTTGTATCAATCTGTTAAAGAGAAAAATGCATTTAAGATGCATAGCCCTTGCTGATACTTTGCTCAAAATGCTACCCACCGTCCCCCGTGGACTGGCAGACTCGTGATTTTCAGGGCTGATGGACATATGGCTGGTCCTGAGGAACTAGAGCTGGCTGCTTTATATGTATGCCCTGGCACACATGCCTGACCTGTACCTCTGCTGATCTCTCAGAGAGTGGGCTTGCCTTTAAGAATCACCAGGATTCTGAGGTGTAAAGAGGGTCTCCAGCCTCATCTCTGGAACCCTGAGCATTAGGAGGCCCAGACTACTGGAGAGACTTGGTGAAGGCCACAAAATAAGGAAGAGAAAACTGGGCCTAGAGCCCCATCCAGCTGCCCTCAGCCCTGCCCTCTGCCCATGTCCAGTGTCATGTGCTTGTTCGCTTTGATTCTCATTCCTGTGACTCATGGTTTGTCTTATTTACGGGTTGGTGAAAGCCATGTATTTGACACAGTCATCCACTGCTGTAGTGGAGTATAACTAGACTTCATGATGTCCAGAAGGCAGTTGAGTCTGTCTCTTCTGAATGATCTTACACACAAAAAAACCTAAAGTCCTATAGCAGGATCAGAGCTCATTAGTTGGAAATGCGTGAGCCTGGACCAACAAACAATACATGGGTTTTTAGATTTAAGTAGATTTAGATTACCCAATATTTTTTAAAATCTTTTTTTAAAAATTCAATTTTATTTATTTTTTATGTATTTGGTACAGAGTCACACTATGCAGCTCAGACTTGTAGTGACCCTCTGGTTGTCAGCTTCCCCAGATCGGATATTACAGGTGTGCACCACCACACTCGATCTGATTCAATTTATTTATTTGGTAGAGTCTCACAATGCAGCTCAGACTCATAGTGATTTTCCTGTCTCAGCCTCTGCAGCGCTGGGATTACAGCACACCCAGTTTTAGGGCTGGCACAAGGTGCCCCAGGTTCATCCTATGCAACATGCAGTACTGGGGATCAAACTCTTGTCATAGTGCTTGCCAGGTGGGCACTTAGACTCCTGAGCAATCTTTTTTTTTTTTGCAGAACTGGAGATTGAACTCAGGCCCTTGCGTTTTTCCACCAAGCCATCTTCCCAGCCCCATGCCGAGCTATCTCTCAGCTCTATCCTGCATTTTTAATGGAAAAAGAAGAGGCTGTCAAGTCAACTGAAAAACAGCAACTACTACAAATTATGAGATGCTTTGAATAAAACTATGGGCCTAACAGTGTTGTGTAGTATTACAGTACTATCTTCAAAAGTCATCTCCCAATGGCAGTTGACTTATACAGTCACCCTGTTTAAAGCTGTAATATGGGCCCGGGGAGATGGCACAGTGGAATAAGCACTTCCCTTGCAAGCACAAGGGTATGAGTTCAATCCCTGGTTCCGCAAAATAAAAATAAACATAATAAAGCTGTAATATGCTACTGCTCAAACTATTTCAGAGCTGTTCTTCACTTGAAACTATTCAGTTATGTGTGGCAGAAAAACAGGTTTTAAAATTCTGATAATTTTGTAATGCTGTTTTCATTGATTTTTTTTAAACCTAGTAGCACAAAGAACATGAGTTTCATGAATAATATTACTTCAATCATAGTTAAGAAAGAAAAAAATCAATTTAATGTTGACTTTAAGGAAATTATTGAATGAGCCTTGGAACAGTTAATGTCAGCATACAGCCAAATGGCAGTAGGATCTTTTTAACGCATGAAATGCAGAAACTGAGGCTTTGGACAAGGCCCAAGTGAGGGGTCATGGGAGGAATGGGGTAAAGCTTCAGTAGAGATTATGCTGCTGGAAAAAGCATCTACTTCAGTTTCAGAATCCAATTTAAATCTTCCTTACCAGTCTCAAAACCTCAACCTCTTATTATTTGACACAAACAAGGAGCTGTTTATCAAGTCATTTTTGTGCAGATTTTTAAATGTGAGGCCCCTTCAGGTAAAAGGTGTTAATACCCAGCGTCTTTTCTGCTGCAGGATCCATCTCCATTGTTCAAGCAGCACTAACTCGCTCCATGTGCCTCAAACACAGAAGATGTGTTTGACCCGTTTGGTTGATCAACACCTGTACTTGATTTTTCTTCATGCTTTTTTTTCCTTTTCCTGTGACATCAAAGGTCATGCTTTGGCTTACTCTGATTTCAGTCTCTGAAGCCACTCCTTCTCATTTGTTCTCGATAGAGTAGAAGAGCTGCCAAATAAGAATGAGAAATCATGATAATATCAATACCAAAAGGAATCCAGAAGTCGCAGAGGTCTGATCTGCAGTGTGCTTAAGTACTGATATGAATTTTGCCATGACACATGTGACCTCTACCACATGGGATCTATGATCAGAACCTGCTTTGTCTAGGAGGAGCATCTAGTACTGTTCTTTGCACTTCCTTCCAGGAAGAATGACACGAACACAGAGTTCTGTAGATGTTTGAGAATGCGCAGCAGTATTTTAGTCGCTTTTCTCCCTGCTGGGACGAAACACCTGACACCCACAAGTGAAAGGAGGAGGAGTTTATGTTTGCTCCCAGTTTGCAGAGGCTTTGGTCCATGGTCAATTGCAAAAGTCTTGGTTACTTTTCTATCCTTCCTGGGACCAAATACCGGGCATCCGATCAAGAAAGGAAAGTTTATTTAGCTCAGTTTGTGGGTTTCTGTCCATACTCAGCTGGCTCCCAGGTGAATTGGCTCAGGGCAGAGCGCAGCAGAAGGTGGTGGTGGATAAACAGCAACAGCAAAAGGGAGCAGGAGCTGCAACAGTGGCAGAGGCAAGCTTCTCTTCTTTCCTTATATTGCCTTCAGGCTGTCTGCCCCAGGGTGGGTGTAACTGTCACACCCATAATCCCAGCCATACTCAGACCCATAATCCCAGCCTTAGATCATGAATTAATCACAGACTCTAGAACCATTTTGGGGGGACAGCTGCACACAAACCACAACAGATAGGGAAGCATGGGAGGGGGCCATGGCAGAGGAGAAATAGCTCATGCGTGCCTGACAGAGGAAGCTGAGGGTGAGATCAAGGGACGCAGGGGGGATTCACTCACCCAGGGCCCGCCCCTGGGACCCGCCTCGCCCAACCAGGCTTTACTCCTGAATCACATTTAGCTGTAAATTCATTGGTAGACGAATCCACTAGTGCAAATCACCCTCACTGTCCAGTCAAATCCCAAGATAGCCACCTGCGAATGTATGCAGCTTTAAGGTGCATCTAGACCTGAACCATTTACAAGGAGCACTGAAGGCATAGCCACAAAGTAGGTACCCATTTTTATTGCTTTTAAAAGCAAAGCTAAAAATATATTTCTTAGCAGCTGTGTAAGTACAAAATAAAACATATATATATATATATATATATATATATATATATATATATATATGCTTCACTGCAGCATAATTTACTTACGAGATATCTACAGGATTCAGACCTTAATGCTTCAGAAATTTGCTGCAGATTTTGCTGTATATATTTAGACCAAGGAGCCTATTTGTGATCTGCGGGACTCTGCATTCACATGAAAATGAGAAACGGGGCACTGTTGGCAACCCAAGGCTATAATTATGTTAATCTGACCATTTCAAGACTGAATATGTTGTTTTAAAATGTTTCTGTATTTTTATTATTCATAACAACGATCTGAAGAAATTTAGCAAAAATGCTAATGTTTCTGTTCAGTATCGCCTTGTGACCAGAATGTCGAAAGAGTCCAGAGAGGAATTTTGATATTTTTAATTTTGACACATAATTTCCATCAAAAGATATGTGCTCCTTTACATAAGGTCTCTTAAATATAAAAGTTACATATTTAAAATATACAGGGCTGGGGAGATAGCTCCGTGATCTAAGTTCCTGCCTGGCAAGCACAAAGACCTGGATTCAATTTCCAGTACCCAGAACCCAGGTGTGGTGGCTCATGTCTATAATCTCAGCGCTGGGAAGGCTGAGGCAGGAGGATCACTGAGTCCGAGCTGCATAATATAGACCCCATACCAAATAAATAAATAATTTTTAAAAATTAAAATATACATAGTAAATACATGTGCATGCCTGTCTCAGCATGTATGTTCAGTAGCAAACTTTATTTCCCTTGCATTAGACCTCTACTTATTGCTCTATCATAAAAAGCCAATACTTTAATTTTGGTCAATATTACAAGAGGCTTTTTTCCAGTAGGTTGTTTTTGTTTTTGTCAAAAACTCTCCTAGAGCACCCAGATATTTTATTTTGAGACAGTCTTCCCACTTTACCCAGGCTGAGCCTGAGTTTATGATCCTCCTGCCTCAGCCTCTCTAAGTGCTGGGGTTATGGGCATCTACGCATATGCTAGGCCAGAGCTGTTTTCCATATGAATGTGGGACGGGCTAAGGATGAATAAGAATTGTTGAAATTTTCAAACAATCAAAAAGTTTGCTTTGAGGTAATTGGTTTGGCTGCTTCCACAGCAACTGATGTTTTGGTTCTTATTCTGGCCACAGGTAAGCAATGAGATGCATTCTCTTTTTTTTTTTTTTTTTTTTCTGTTTTGAAGGTACCACAGATCTAACTCAGGACCTTGCCCTTGCCAGGCAAGCATTTATTCCATTTATTCCACTGAGCTATCTCCCATCCTTAACATTCTCTTTACTCTCAAAACACCTCTCCCAGGTGCTGAGACAGGATGGAAGCCAGGCATGGAGGCACATGCCTGTCATCTGAGCGCCTAGGGGCCGAGGCAGAGGGGCCACAAGTTCAAGCCCAGCCTGGGTCACATGCGAACTTAAGGGTAACCTGTTTCAAAATTAAAATTAAAATTAGATGAATAAAAGTGTGCAGGCTCTGAGTTTAGTCTCCAGGCTGGAAGAAAACAAAACAATGTGAGGAGGACAGAGGGATCCACAGAGCAGAGACACAGGTGACCGCTTAGCTACTCCTTATAAATCACTGCAGTGCGGGCTGCCAGTGTGCAGCGAGCTGGGGTCCTTGCCACAGCCTGGTCTGGCTTCTGAGTCATCGATTAATTTGGGAATGGAAATGGGGAAAAGTAACTTGCTAAGTGTGAGACCGCATCCTATAACTGGACGTGTTCCTCAAGGATGATGTCTCTGGGGCATACGGAGTTTCCATTATTCTCTGGGTTTTCAGTTTCAAGAAGAGAGCTCTAGCACATTCTAGTCATCCTCCTAGGAATGTCCTCAAGTGGCTGTTAGGCTTTTTATTCATTTTGTTCTGTCTGGAAACTCAGGAATGTTTGTTGGTGATGTTCATCCAAATGTATGCTGTTCACACGTTCTTGCTCACAAAGTAATGCAGTAGCGATTTGGCCCACTTGACACGCTTGGCCCAGACATCTGTGTAGGAACAAATCAGCATCAGAACCATAGGCTCAGAAGTTCAGTGTCATGGCCACAGTCAAGGTTGTAAGATCATTGCTAAAAAGAGGTTCTCATTGATTCACGATCCTCTGTTCTACTGCCTTCCTTCAGTATTATAATGGGAGGGATTATGATTGCTGGAGGTGATTAAACCCTCTGAACAATTATTTATTTGTTTGTTTATCTGTTTTGGAAAAATGCTAGGCAGGAGGATCACGTGACCATCCTGGGCAACTTAGCAAGACCCCATCTCAAAATAATAAAACATGAAGAAGGTTGGGGATGTAGCTCAGCGGTAGAGTGCTCCACTGTCTTGCAGGAGCACTGTTCAATGCCCAACAGAGCAAAGAAAAGAAAATTGGACACTGATTTGATCCATCAGTACGGTGGAGGAGAGGTTATCAGACTAGAGCCAGTGTCTTGCTGTCCTAGTTTTAAGAAGCCCCTCTCTGTTATTATTCCATATCTTCTATCTCCTCCAGAATAATTTTTTTTTTGTCTTCCCAGTGTCACTTTTTAGAAAAGAATAAAAAAGGTAAGACAAAAACATGAGGCAGGAGGGCGAGAGTGTGGGGCTTGGCAGTGGAATATGCGGAGCTACTTTGTGTTTGCAGTAGAGTTCGTTGCTTTCTGAACTGAGCTTGATTAATGCTCTTGGTACACACCGTGGACTTTGAGAAGCAGTCCACGACATGCAAAGCCTCTCTCTCTTCTCCACGTGGCTTGCCTCACGTGGGTACAGGAAGTCTTTCCTGATAGTGGGCATTGTTCGATTGGTAGCAGCTCCAGTGCACCTGCTTCCTTGCTCACTGTGGGCATTTTGTCACAGGGAGTGTGATTTTTTTCCCCTGGTTTTGCTCACTGGGCTGGAAGTAACAGGTTCTGTTTCTGACCAGCTGCTCAATTTCAGGAATGCAGGGCTTCAGCGGAGAGGAGGCAAGCTCAAAGATCCTGAAGTTTAGGGAAGCAGATCTGGTATCAGAAGGGATGAAGGGACTGGCTAGGGCTCCTACACGGCCCCCCTGCTGCTCCGGTGGGGCAGAGCAGGGGGTGGGCAGGCACTTGCCAAGCTTAGCCTCAGGGTTTGCATGACTCCCAAACTGGTTGTCTTTGAGGCTGTTATTTATCCAAATAAGGTGAAAGCAGTGGTTTTTACTGACCATCTCAAATTTCTAAACCATGTTCACTGGCTGGCTGGCTGGCTGACTTGGTATTTGAACTGAAAACACAAAGGTATTCCTTTGAAATAGAGCACTCTCGTGGGGCTTGTGGAAGTCCTGGAGTCAGTGCTTGGAAGGCACCTCCCCCACCCGGAGATAACGTCAGTATAATCTGGTCTACTTCTGCCTTCGAAGTATTGTGATAGTCATTTGAGATGGCTTTTTTCAGACAGCCCTGGACCTGACCGTTCAACAAAATAATACTCATCTCCAGTGGCCTTTGGCCTCGCTCTGTTTTGAAGAGAAGCCAAAGAAGGTCAGACCTCCACACTGGCTTCTTGACACTAGTTTGTTCTGGTGCTTCACAGATCTTGGCCCTGTTACTTGACTTTAAATAAGAAGACTTTCGAGGTCCCGGGCCCTCAATTCTTCATCTGTAAAGTGAAGATAACAGTATTTATCTGATGGGAATGTATCTGGGAATAGTATTTATGAGCTGGGAATTAAGGACAGTAATTCTGGGAAACATTTAGAATATTGGAATTCTCTAAAAATGTGCATGTTCTTTATTTCCATGCTCTCCTTGAAAGTATTTACTGACAGAAAAGTGTACATAATTATGATCACCACCCGAAGTGTATTAAACTTGAGAAGAGCCACCTTCCTGGATGAGGCCTGAGCCAGGTGCAGAGCAGAATGAGCTTTCGGGGGCCCTGCACTGCTGCTGCCTCTCGTCCCCTGAGCCGGGTGCTCCCTGGATGAGCAGGGCACTGTCCCATCTCCTCAGGCCCTGTGAGATTTCCTAAATGAGACACTGCATGGAAGACCCAGAAATCTGTTTCTGACAGCCCTCCCAGGGGATTCCCACGGAAAGTTGGAGAAACCCTTCCCTCTGTTTCATAAGCTTTCATAACAGATGAGACCTGGGAGCCTACTTGTGAGCCTACATAATTTTGTAACACATAGCATCTATGTCCAGTCTTTTCCATGAACATTTTCCCAGCTCACATACTCAATATATCCAGGGCACCCGTGGGACTTCTATGTTTGAATGCTGCTGTTAAAAGTAGAGAAAGTGACTCTGAGTCCAAGACACCCTGGGCTGTTTGAATCTAAACAGCATAAGAACTGTTTGAATCTAAAACTCCATCATTGTTTTCTCTTGTTTTTGTTTGGGGGGATTGGACTTAGTGATGTGTGAATCATTGTCACCTTGTTATCCTCTGGGGCTCTTCTCTCACCCAATCCTTTCTTCTGATGTATTAGCTAATATTGTTTAGCTGAGGATCAAAATAACAAAAAAGCAAAACACCTCTCACCAACTCCTTTAGAACAGGCTATGCTGGTACCTTGCATTATATATATGCCCCTTCTGGTACTTGGTATTGGAACCAGCATGTATATTACTAGACCAATAAGAAGACAGAACGGAATGCAAGCGACAGGGTTATTCCTTTAGAGAGGAGAAGACTGCCACCCAGATCTGGAACTAACCCAGTTAGTTCCAGGAAAGCTAGAAGGAAAGGGCTGAGGGCTGTAGGTGCAGGGAAGCCCAAAGCGGTCAAACCTTCCAGCCACACTTGGTGGGGAAAAAGCTGGGACTGCTTGAGGCCATAAGAAGGAGGTTCTTGGAGGAACAGAAACTCAGCTTTAAAGACCTCCACAGTCAACTGTGGTTCTAAATATTAAGTGGAAACTTCAGCCCTAAATGATTCATAAGTTTTAACTATGTGCCCTTCTGAGCAGTGTAATGAACTTGCACCATCTCCTTTCAGCTCTTGCTAAGATTCACCCCTTTGTTCAGCATATCTAGGCTGTATGGACTACCCTCCCGCTGACCACACAGCAGGTGTCTCAGTTGTGAGATGAGTTGTCAAGTGTCACAGTGTCTCTATTTAAGTTATCGTTGTTTAGTGTGGGCAACACAGCGCAGAAGTAGTGGTGCTTCAAGTTTGGCTGTGCCTAAGTAAAGCTGTGAAGTGGTTCTGGTAAGTGAAGAGTTAGAAGTTCTCAGAGAACATGAAATCATGTGCTGGTGAAGATCTATCAGTTATTGTTAATCTTTACTGTGTCTCATTTATAAGTCAAATTTGATCATAGATGCATACATAAGATAAAAAGTATATATAAGGACAATTTGATACCATGATTGGTTTTATGCATCGACTTTGGGTCTCACTGTAACCACCAAGGTTGGGGGGTGTACTGTAAGTGGCTATTTGGTTTTGAAGTTGACATTTACCATTCATCAATGCATTCCCCATCGTTTTCTTTGATGGGATTCTATATAGATGACCATCAACTTATTGGGAAATCTTAGATCTCATATTACCAAACCAAAATATAGACATTTTTAAAATTATCCTTTTTTGTGCTTACCTTACGGCTATATGGTACTACAGCTAACTTTCTTCACTGCCCACATGATCAACTTGGTCAGCTTCCCTTATGCAGAGAAAGATAAGCACAGGGCACAACGGCTGATACCCAGCACCCCAGACTGTGGTTAATGCCTCTTGGAAAGGCGCAGCCCCAGGAATAATACCCAGCAGCAGTACTGGGGCCGTAGTGCTAAGGAATTTTAATCAGGGACATTCCAGAAGTTTTAGCCCAGGTGCAGTTTGGTGTGTGTGATGATGACGTATGTGCATATATACCTAGGTTTCTCATATGTGCACAGGTATAATGGTGATGCAGTGACGTCTACACAGTGATAACTACTGGGTCATGTATAGTTACATAAATACATATAAAGCAAATATACGCTGATGTCTGCAGTTAAGCATAACTAACAATTAGTTTTGTAACTATATAACTTTGGGACAAGATTTGAGACAAAAGACCACTTTCTACCTTTGCCATGAAACTCCAGGCCTGTGAGCGAAGCAAGAAAGGTTCTTCTCAGGCAGAGTTCCTGGTGTTGCACACCAAAGGCCGTAAAGCTTGCGTCAGCCCTCGGTGATGGGGCGGGGGGGGGGGGCGAGGAATCACCCAGCGCAGATTCTGGACACAAGTCTCAGGGTCTTGGGAGATGTGGCCTCCTCTCGTAGCAGGGAGATCTGTGGCCCATGCTGTGGGGAGGATACCACTGGGGGCAGGACTCCAAGCCTCTGCTGCTCCCTGAGGGAGTGTACCTGTTCCTTAGTTTTTCTTTCTCTTGATAGTTTAGGAGATAGGCACCAGTTAAGTCATTTTTATTGGGTACATTGTTATACCCAATAAAATTTTTAAAATTATCCTTTTTTGTGCTTACCTTACGGCTATATGGTACTACAGCTAACTTTCTTCACTGCCCACATAATCAACTTGGTCAGCTTCCCTTATGCAGAGAAAGTCATCCAATTTTATTATTGTTCATCCCTTTCTGTGCCTAAAGTATAAATTAAACTGTATCATCATCTTGTAGGTAGAGGAAAAAATACAGGTGATAGAGGGTCCAGAACTATCCAGTTTCAGACTTCGCGACTATGGGGCTTAGGACGCATCCCTGTGCACTAAAGGATGCTACTGCATTGAATTTTCCAACCTCTCAGATGGAAACAGTAACACTTTGATTTTTGTGGACAGTGATCAGTGTATACTTCAGGTTGAGCAGTGACATTTAAAATTCTTTGTAGAATCAAACGCATTATTAGTAAATAAAGCAATATATTATATATTACAGGGTGTATGTTGAATTAAATGGGCATCTCCAGAGCTGTCCCAAGAAGAAAAATAAAACCTAAAGCTGAAAAGTTAGAGCAGAGCAATGTAGATGACAAACCAGCAACAAATCTAGAAAATCCTAAAAGGAAAGGCAGCAGGAAAGTCCAGCAGAAAAGAACAGGGTTCATCCAGGAAGTGGGTGCAAGTACAGAGATGGAGATAAGAAAGAGAAAGGGCTCTTTGTTCCATCCCTTGCAAGTGGTAGAAAGAAGATAGCAGTTTATAAACTGTAACTACTTTAGGAACAAAAGGAGATTGTCCTTGGCCTGGGTCACACAGCAGGCCCAAAGGAAGTCCAAGGACTCCTGGGAGAAGGGCAATTTTCTTTTACCTGTACCAAAGCTCACAGTTAGTGATGAGGGCTTGGAAGCTAAATGATCTATTTAACATGACTTCTTTATTCTGCTCCAGACAGAGGCCTTTAGTCACGGTGGGACACACGCCTGTCCACCAGGTCTGGCACTGGAGGAATCTGCCAGAGTTCCTCCTATCAGAATATCTGTGAAGATAGTGACAGTGCTCGTCTTAAATGTAGCCCTAAGCTCTCTGCTGACTGGATCTTCTCCTGCCTGAGAATCCAGTCGTTCTGGCAACAGTCTGTTTTGCGTCTTGGCGACATTCCATTTATGATCAAATGAGACGGTAGTAGGTGAGTAAGGCCTCAGAGATGACCATCTTTGTGGTTTTAGCAGCATAAATAAGATGAATTTGAAATGCTTCCAGCACAATAACCACTTTCTGCACAATATCACCTTAGTGTTTATAGGCATATACATACTGGATTTTCTTTTACCATTTGTAGTTTTTTTTTTTTTTTTTCCTTATCCAATAAAGAAATGAATAAGAAAAGAGAATTAGATATAAGTTTCTTAATGGTCTTACTTGAGCATAGAAATCATTTCTTAGTGAGGTAATGCTAAATATTTACTAGTGTGTTCATTCTTAACACTACCTGAAAAGAAATAAATTGCTTCCACTTTGCTTAAAGCCTTAGTCAATGGGAGGAAGAAGGGAGCGAGTAGCGGGCCTCTTCATCCACTGCTGGGAAGAGTAATTTGGTGAAGGCTGCGGCCTCCCAAGGCAGACTAAGCTGGAAGCATCTGAGAAGTAACCGGACCGGAGTGTGGGGTGGCAGCAGTTGGGCGCCCTCAGACTGGGACAGACTGTGATGAGGCGTCTCCTGAGTGGGCCACTCCAGTGAAGCCCGTGGGTCCTCGGTGCACCACCAGGATGTGGTTTAGGAAGTTACCGGGTCTGCCTCATCAACCACCACTCCGGGGCCATATTCTAATGGAACACCCCCCTCTCCTCGGGGTGAGTGTCGTGCTTCCTAGAGAGCATTCAGCTTAGCCTGATGTGCCGCAGGACCAGGCTGGCGTTCAAACTCCTGCCCATGAATTATTGCTCCAGGAATGTCGAAGTGCTGTGCAGTCAGTGCCCTGGGGCACTTTGGAGTGGAAAGGAACTGCTCTGAATGAGGAGGAAGGAGGAGACGGGAGAGGTGAGCCTGCCCTACTCTCATGGGTACCCACCGGCCGCATGCAGCAGGGCCACGAAACGCACTGCCCCACATGACACGAAATCACGTGCTGCACATGGAGTGACTCTCACTTGGCTGGACAACACTGAGAAACAGCTCAGT
The DNA here is from genome assembly GCA_004027165.1 of Ctenomys sociabilis. Taxonomy (NCBI): domain Eukaryota; kingdom Metazoa; phylum Chordata; class Mammalia; order Rodentia; family Ctenomyidae; genus Ctenomys; species Ctenomys sociabilis. Next base: position 18,732 of record PVKA01021610.1, on the reverse strand, counting down.
GCCTCTGTTTCCCAGCGGGGCACAGCACAGCACTTCACGCACAGTCCCCAGAACAGACTGTCCTGCCCACAGGCAGCGGGTAGATCAGAACCCCAAGGACATGCTTGTTAGCCTGCCGGTCTGCCATAAAAATGAGAACTCTGGAGCGGTGGTAGGGGTGGAGTCTGGGTTTTATCAAACAAGGAGGCTGACCCTGTGGCCCCCTTCCTGGAACGTGTATTCGCAAGCAAAAAAACAAAATGTAGACCAGATGCCTCAGGGCTGATGGGGTGTGCTTCCCGTGTAGCCTGGCGAGAAATAACAAACTCTGCACGATTAGATTAAAAAATCAAAACAAGGGTTTTCACATTCTTTCTCCTCTTTTCCGACCGTTCAGGTGTCATCTATTACAACCACTTCTTCCAAATATTATTTCTAATGAGCCATATGAGGAGGGAACCTTGCCTTGCGATTCCCTCAATAACCACAAAGTGATTGGATGGCAGTAAACAGCTTTTTTTTTTTTTTTTTTTTTTTCCAGAAAGCCTAGAATGCTAACTGCCCTTGGACTTGAGAGACGTCATGGAATTCTTTTGGTCAGCAAGAGCAACCCCTAAAAGCCTTAAAATGTTCGAAAAATGCAGGCTGCCCAGAGTGTGGTCATTAGGTGTGGCCTAAGGCCAGCCCGGCATTTAGCTTCTTGTCACAGGCCTGAGTTCCACTTGGTCCCTGTGGTCTCAGAAGCACAAGCCTACCTTTGAGCGAGGGAAGAGCTTCTGTCTCCCTACACACCTCCACGTGGCCATCCCCGTGTCTCAGAGCCGCTGTGCTCTCCGAGGTTGTGCGGGTCTCTAGAGACACCACCGGCTCCACCTCCGTTCTGCTTAGGGTGGGGCAGGGGGCCGTGCTTGCCTTGAGGAGTCTCCTCTTCCGGTCCCCAAGGCTAGAGCGCCCCACCCTTCCTTCTCTCTCTCAGGTGTGTTTTTCAGAATTGCAGGTGCCTGCCCACAGCTGTGTGGACGGATGAATGGCTGCCACCCAAAGTTCAGCCTGGTGAACCCGGGCTGGTTAATGAGTAGACAGCCTCCTTGATAGCCCTGCTTTCCCTCTGGGGTCACAGACCTGACAGAGTTCAGGTTACCTTTGCCTGCCAAGCTCCTCACTTCAAAAGCCTGTCAGCAGAATGGATCTGCGGTGCTGGTCTAGGTTTTTATAGCAGCACCCTCTGCTGAACAGCAGACTGATCCAAGAGTCAGTTCTGAGAGCAATTAACATGCTGGATTTTCTGATGGTTTCGTTTCGTGGTTGCTGCTTGTTTACTTATTCAGTGGTCCTGTTTGCCCTGCATTAAGTCTATCTAACTTCCTTTATCCTTAACCTAGTTACCTAGGCCTCTCGGAGTCCTTCCCTCTCCGTGTGTTTCCCAGTAGGCAATTACCGAAGGTCTGAGTCACCCACGTGGTAGCCTGTGGTTGGGTGTGGGCCGAGGTTATTCAGTGACTAATTTCCAGAGGGAGGAGAGATTGGTTTATCATGGGAAGGGCTACTTTTTATCCTTGCCTCACTCCTCAGGCTGGGTAAATCGAAATGGTTTTTTTTGGTTGTGAGCTCAAGCTGGGGAACATTTCAAGATCTCTGTGTCCTTTGTGCTGATGTTCGTCTCTGAAGAGAAAGCCCTCTGAAAGATCTGACTGGAACTGAGGATTTAGATGAAGCCAGCAGACAAAGAGATCTCATATCCGGGAGCTGAGCCAATGTGTTTCTTTCACAGCGTCAATTATTACAGGTGGTTTCCTTAAGAAAAAGTAAGTGGCTTTAATTCTTTGAGGATGAGAGCAGCTCGTACAAACCATCTCAGTTTACTCAGCTACTTCATCGTGTGGTCTGGCAAGTGGTGTGTGTACAAGTTCTAGACCCGGGAGGGAGGGCTTTGAAATATAATAAACTGCCCCTAAGATTTTCTTTCCAACAAATATGTACCTTGAGTGCTCCGCAGAGATATGATTACATGAGACAATTTTCTCCCAGTGATGAAGATAAACATTCCTCATGCTAAATTTTTTCCCCAGAAACAATTTTGAGGTACTCCTGAGGTGCTCCCTCTTACTGTCTGAAATGAGTGACAATATGATTTGACCTATGGTGCTTTGGGAAGTGAAATATAGCTATATGTAAATATTCCTAACTCAATCTTCAGGTAATTCATCTGAAGCTTCCCGAGGTATTTTGGGAGCTATCTGAGTTCAGCGTTACTGAACTACCGTACATAGGTGCTGCAGGCCTAGATTACCTGGGGCTTTGGAGATGAGGCTCTCGGGGTTTTTCCTGTTTACAAAAGCAGAAGAGATCAGACAACCAAAACACAATGCTGAATTGAGCAGTAATGAAAAGAGGGAAGAACAATGTACCCCCAGAGTAGTAATGGGGGAGGAGAGTCTAATTCATAAACGCACAGAGAGAGAGAGATGTTTGTTTTACCTGTATTCTTTTCTCCTAGAGGTCTGACTTTGAACGTTAGTACAGGAAAAATTCAGTATGCGTGTAATACCATGTCTTTCCTTGCTAACCAGATAAAAACAAAATGAAATAGAACTGTGTAGGTGCCTGATTCAAGGATGATATCACTATGAGAAGAAAACGAGCCTGAAAGAGGAGCATTGCTTTAAACTGTGAATTATAAAGGCTTACTCAGCCTTCTTCTCCATCCCACCAGCCAGACTCTTACAGAATTAATAAAGTCTGTTTTTACTGGCTTAGCAGGTGGTCTCCTACAGAGATCACACTGAAGACCTGGGGAAGTCTCTCCTCTTACCTCTCTTTATCTTCCCGCTGCCTCCTAAGTGTGACTTCCCTCCCGTTTTCCCTAGCATGTAGCACCTACACCCAAGTTATCACATTTCAGGAGTCGGTTCTAGTTGTAGGTTTAAAAACCTATTTTCCTAGGGCTTTATGGGGTCATCATGTCATCCTCTTTTGGGGCTCTCTATAGACTGGGGATAAAATCATCTGTGCTCTTCAAAACTCTGTCCTGGAAACTCAGGCAAATCTTGCCAGAGCAACACAAGAATTCTGCAAAAGGGCTTCCAGCTGCTAAGTCACTCATTCCGCCAGAGACACCCAGGCTGTTCTGTCCTAAATGAATGCTTGTGTTCGGTTCAGTTCCATGATAGGTAACTCAGTGATTTAGTCAGTGCCCCTTTGGATGATGGCAAGGTTATTTTACAGTGGGGAAAGCAGGCCAATACAGGGCACTGGGCCAGTTGCTCGTGGCTAGGAGCCGTCTACACTGTGTTTCTATCCGCTCGGCTGGAACTCATGCCTTACCAGATATTGGGTGTTAAAATATTTTGACTGTCACCCACACGCACATGTGAGTGTTTGGCACGCTGCTTCAGAATTATTCTTAATTAATGGTTACATTTCTTTCTGATCACATCTACACATGCCATCAGGAAGTCTAATGAGGTTTTCTTTTCTGAAGAACTTTTATTAATGTTTCATTTGAAGAATTGGTTAAGAAATATAGTTCCTAACTATTTCTTTTCATATCACCATTTAAAAAATACTCCTGCAGTTAGGCAAGATAAGATAGGGCTACCGCTTCAAGAGCTATGCAACTTTTTACTTATTAAAATTAATTTGATGATTTTCTTTCATCAATAATACTTATGCTTCTAGACTGTTATGTGCTCTCTGGAATCTTGATGTCTGTTTTTCTTCTCTGACCAGAATGAGGGAATGCCATGTGGTGCATTAGTTGAAATCAGGGTTCCCCTGATCACCGTGTTATCTGAAGATGAACAAAGAAGGAAAGGAGGACAGGAAGGAATAGTGACAAGTTTGGGTAGAACTGCCCTCTATCCTGATGGAGTTCTAGGCACTTGGAATAACAACAAACTGTACCTGGCATTTGTGGACAGCTTGACCTGGGCACTGTGTGATGTTTGTTTGGCACCATGGTGTGTGTAAGTCACTGCAATGGATTTGTTTTGATGTTTGTTTCAGTTGACTGCTGCCTTGTGTGGTCACTTGCATGGGGAGTTTGGTCAGACATGCCTTGCTGGCTGAATCTTTCTCGGGTTTCTGCCCTCTGGTATTCTGTGCTATTTGCCCTGAGCCTTACCTTCTCTTTTATTAAGGTCTGAGTTGGGGAAGATACTTGGAGAGGAACATATGGAGGATGTGTGCTTTGTCTCTGCAATACTTCTGTGGCACAGCTGCTTTAGCCATTTTTCAGTGAGAAACAGCCAGAGGAACCGAGGGACCCTAAGAGCAGCCTCTTGCTCTGCGGCACTGGGTGCCAGAGACAGGTGGGGGTGTTGCGGGAGTGAGGGCTTGGAGGGCCTATCCCTGGCTCTAGCGCCACCAGATGAGAACATGGGGGTCAGTTCCAGAGAGGGGGCCTCTTGAGGCTGTCACCATCAGGTTTAGAGAAGGACAAACAGCCTGGCCTTTGTGGTTGGAGCTGAAGGGGAGTGGTGGTAATGGAGGCAAACTGTGATGGTGAGGGAAGAACCTACATCCTTGGGGTCCCTAGAAGAACATGGCCCCTAAGGAAGCTGTGACGGCAGTTCAGAGGTGCTCAGCAAACGGACCCTGGAGGTCCCCTTGTTGTTTCTATGTGTATTTTTACACTTTTAATGGGTTACTTTCAGTCTGAAATCCATTATTATAATATCTAAAACTCTGCCCCGCTGAGTCATTCCAGGAGCAAGAGAAAGAAGCCCCAAAAGATCCACAGGTCCTCACGCTCTCTTCTGCCTACAAGGAGCAGGTAGCGCTGTCCTCTCCTTGGCCAGGAGGCAGAGGCTTCTCCAGAGCCGTGTTCTGGGCGCATAGTGAGTTCTTGGTAAATATGGTTTACTAAAGCAATGTGTTTCTACCATAATGATCCATTGGTTTGTATTCAAGATGTGGGACTGTGTTTCCATTCTCACCTTTTCCTGTTTTCTTTACTTTTTCTACTCTTTTCCCCCATCAGTCTCACTGTGATTCTCTCAGCTGCGGATCTTGCTTCTTGTCCTTTTTTTTTTTTTTTTTTGTCTTTTTGAGACAGGGTCTCACTATGCAGTTCAGGCTGGTCTTAAGCTCATTTTGTAGCTCAGGCTGGTCTCGAACTCACAGCAATCCTCCTGCCTCAGCCTCCCTAGTGCTGGGATTACAGGCATGCGCCACCACGCCCGGCACTTCTTGTCCTTTTGCGTCCCTTCTCTCCTCATGCCCATCTCAGCTGTCTGCCAAGCATTTATGCCCTGGTCTGTCGCAACTCCTGGCATTTAGGCGGGACAGTCAGTCTCCTACTGCAGCACAGAGAGGGCTTGGAGCCTGAGCTAAGACTGTCATTTCCCTCTCCAGTTGGAGAATCTCAGCTTGTCTCTCTCCCTTTGGGGTCTTATCCTAAATTCATTTATAACTTTCATTCTGCCTCTTGATAACCACATAGTGTTGTTGCAAATTACAGATGCATTTCTCTTTAACTTGATTCTTCAGTTACTGCTACTCCCAAAGGAGAATGGCTGGGAGACCCCATGGGAATTCTCAGTTCTCCTAAACTGGGTGGGAAGGACACTAAACCCCAGCCTTCCCTGGCCATGAGGCAGTTCCAGGGCACGAGCTCTGGGATCCTTTCTATCATGCTTGGGTTCCCACCATCTCCCCCCACCCTGTCCATTATGAGTGTGCCTGTCATTTTATTGTGTCCTCCTGGACCCTCATTTTCTCCACCCTCTCCTCATAGACTCACCTAGAGGTTTGGGGAATGAATGGAATGTCCCTCCAGCCTGTTATCTTCTTAGGCTCTATGACCCTGTCCCTAGATGGTATGAGTTTAGAACGATGGGAAACAATTATTTCCTATGAATTGAAGTAGAAAACATCATTTTAGCACTATTGCCCACTATCAGACGATGCTTATCACATTCCTTGGAGAAGCAGGGACCTCAGTACTTAAAGCACTGCGTTGTGCTACAGCACTGAGCTCCACTTCAGGGGTACTCACTGTCTGTGGTGGCTGTACCAAATTACTGTGAATTTAGCTTCTTAGGGCTGCAGGTACAGCTGGATGAGACAGAGGCTTCCTCACATATATGAAGTCTTGGATTTGATTATCATAGTCCCCACCCCCCAGAGCACCTTCAAACACCACAAAAGCATTAAATGTATTATCTCATAGAAATCAGTCCTCCAGAATGAGCTTTAGGGACCACTAGTAACCTGTCAGCAGGGATATACTTTCTCTCGAGGGCCTGGGAAAACACATGTCCTTACCTTTTCTGGCCTCCGGATGCTTCTTGCACTCATCCATCCACCTGCAACTTCAGCAGCATGGCATTCTCTATCACTATATCTCTGGCTCTGTGTCCACTTTCACAGTCCCTGACCCTGGCGCTCCAGTCTTCCTCTGACACCTGGACAGGCCTGGGTGACTGTCCAGTGCACCTGGACACTGGTCTCCCATTTCAGCAGCTCACTATCGTCACATCTGGGAAGTCCCTGTTCCACAGGAGGGCCCACAGTCACAGGTTCTGGGGATTAGGGCATAGGCATCTTGCAGGACAGCCGCATTGTTCAAACTCCCACAGCAAGGAAGCCCTACTGTCACCAGGAGACTTCTCCACAACCTGTGGAGTCTGTCCATGTAGACTTCCTAATCCCTGGCTTTGTTTCCAGATGCAGAGAGACATCGTTTACGCAAGAGGAGATGGCCCTGTTGCCCCTCGACCTGGAGCCACAGTTCACCCACCCCACGCGATTCCCGGTTCCCCACCACCCACTCCTGTGCCCCACTCCATGCCACCCTCCCCATCCAGAATTCCTTACGGTGGCCCCCGCCCCATGCTCATTCCCGGCAATGCCACCATCCCCAGGGACAGACTGTCCAGCCTGCCAGTCTCCAGGTCCATCTCACCAAGTCCCAGCGCCATTTTGGAAAGAAGAGACGTCAAGCCGGATGAAGACATGAGTGGCAAAAACCTGGCAATGTATAGAAACGAGGGCTTCTATGTGGATCCTTACCTATACCATGAGGGGCGGATGAGCATAGCCTCCTCCCATGGGGGGCACCCCCTGGACGTCCCCGACCACATCATTGCATATCACCGCACCGCCATTCGGTCTGCGAGCGCTTATTGTAACCCCTCACTGCAAGCAGAAATGCACATGGAGCAGTCCCTGTACAGACAGAAATCGAGGAAATACCCAGATAGCCATTTGCCTACCCTCGGCTCCAAAACACCCCCTGCATCTCCGCACCGCGTCGCCGACCTGCGGATATTGGATCTGCACGCACACCATAACGCCCATGGGCCCCCTCACACGCTGCAGCCGGAGCGCGCCTCCCCCAGCCGCCAGGCCTTCAAAAAGGAGCCGGGCACCCTGGTATACATTGAGAAGCCCCGGAACACTCCAGGACTGTCGGGCATTGTAGACCTTGGCCCTCCTCTAGTTGAGAAGCAAGTTTTTGCCTACAGCACTGCTACAATCCCCAAAGACAGAGAGA
>PVKA01021610.1:0-11155 GCA_004027165.1 Ctenomys sociabilis | reverse complement strand
GTTCCTACAAGTGGTGTCATTAAATAACTCTAAACCATTTCAAAGAAAATTGTGGTCAACAGAAATCATTGAACCCAGTAGATTAAAAGCTGGTAATAGTTGATCTGCTTCAGAAGATAAGGAGTAAGAGGTTTTACTGTCTGAGTTAGCTATTTATGTTTTTGCCTTTTAGAGTGCAGTTTTGTTTTCTCCTCCAGTTTTGGGAAGTGAAAGAATGTATCACTGCTGGTGTTCTAGGATGATCCCAAGTGGCTACATGCAGGGAGAATGGTTTGGAAGCGATCCTTGTGGTGCTGAGGTCAGCAGAATCTTTCTAGTAAATAAGACAGCCTAGACATTTAAATTTCTTTTTAAATATATACATTTTAAAACTTTCAGTCCTGAACCTTCTTTTTGTATTTTGAAAAATACAAGTACATTCCAAAATGTATAAAGTAACAATAGGAAAGTAAATTTCCATAGAGAGAATTTCTTTACTCTGTGTTGATTAAATTAAGAAAGACAACAGAATAATTTTAATCATAAAAGTCTAGTTCAAGAAATTGAAGCCGAAAGCAGTTGGGCATTTTACCTGCTGCCATGTGTGAATTCACAAGGGACGTGAAAAGTAAGAATCAGGTATCTGGGTACTCAGACCCTTCCCAGGGCCTTGCGCCTCACTGGGCCTGGCAAAGCTGCCTACTTCGCCTAAGGTGGCAGAACCCAGAAGAGTGCTGCCTGAGGAGGGTGACTCACATGACTTTTCACACTCAGAGATCCTCCCCCAGGCAGTACTTGTCTGAAAGGCCAGCCCTCCTTATTTGTCCAGCCATAAGGAATCTCAGATCATGGGAATATCAGAAGAACAAATAAGAGTGAACATGGATACGTAAGGGGTCATTAATGCAGCAGCAAATCCAAACTCACTCAGCTAGAAAAGCAGGGAAGTGGCTGACTTGATTATGTGGAATGAAGAAAAGTTAAGAATTGGAAAACAATATTTATTCTGTATTCCAGAGTCCTTAGTAAGTGTACTGGAGATTTAAGCGAGGGACTGAGCTACATGCCCATCCATCGATTGGTTGGTTGGTTGGTTGGTTAGTTGGTTAGTTGGTTAGTTGGTTGGTTGGTTGGTTGGTTAGTTGGTTGGTTGGTTGGTTGGTTAGTTGGTTGGATTCTCAGACAGGTTGTGCTGCATCACCCAGCTGGCCTCAGATTTGAAATCTTGCTGTCTCTGCCTCCTGAGTAGCTGGGAATATGGGCATGTGCCATAGCACCTGGCTGAAAAGTGAAATTCTAAGAAACAGAGGAAGCACTTTTCTCATAATCACAGACTGTAAGATTTGACATATACATTCTTAGTAACTCATCGTCACAACCAGAGCAGAAGCTGCCAAGACACATCAGAGCCCTGAGAGCTTATGCTGTATGCATCACAGAGTTGCAGAAGCGTCTCCTGCAGAGGGCTCAGGATGCAGGGAAATGGTGTTTTGCTGAAAGGATGACATTTAGAGCCACAGTAATTTTAGTCCCATAATCCCAAAGCTGAGGTAGGAGGATCACCAGGTCCAGGTCCACTCTGGGCTGTATAGTGAGTTCAAGGACAGCCTGAACTACATAGCAAAACCCTCTCTTTCTTTTCTTTTCTTTCTTTCTTTTTTTTTTTTTTTTTTTTTTTTTTTTTTTTTTTTTTTTTTTTTTTTGGTAGAACAGGGGATTGAACTCAGGCCCTTGTGCTTGCCAGGCAAGCACTTATTCTACTGAGCCATCTCCCTGGCCCCTAAGACCCTCTCTTAAGAACAGAAAAATAGGGCCAGGGAGATAGCTCAGCAGTGTTAGCGCTTTTCTGGCAAGTGCAAGGTCCTGAATTTGATCCCTGGTACCAAAAACATATTTAATCCAAGAAAAAAAAATAGAAACACTCCATCTGCCAGATATGGTATGAAAGGCCAGAATCCATGCTCCTCCCTCCCAGGTCCCACATCCTGCCTCCATCCCACCTGGCATAGCAGAGGGTGGAGAGCTTGGGTCCCGTGGTCATATCAAACTGGTTCCAATGGTATTTTGGTCAGCAGTGATGTCCATCTCCGTACCTACCATGGTGGCTATGTAGTGACCATGCATACATGCACCAATGAGCCTCTTTGCACAGGATATTGTGGGAGAGAAGCCGTCTGCATGTCCACAGGCTCATCCCTCCATGGATCCCTAGCCAAATCTAGAAGGAGAGTAAAAGTACAGCTATATTACCTTATTTTCTTCACTCATTCATCTATTTTCACAGTGCTATCGATTAAGCACAGGGCATCCACAATGAACTATATCTGTAATTAGGGATATACTTTCCCTTTTCCCTTCCCTAAAATGTGAAATATCAGAAGAGGAATTGTATTTCACACCTCTGGCCCGCATAACTCCGCACACATAAATCAGCCTGACTCCGGGGCAGGTAGTGTAGGCTGTTGGAGTCCATTCTCCTGTAGCCAGACACAGGCACGTGCCGCACAGCACACACACACATGTGCACACACCACACAGGCATGGATGGGCACACATGCACACTCACATGTATAGACTGTGCAGACACATGTACCACAGAAACACATGCACACACAGAGATCATATAACATGAACACACACAACACTCCACAGATACAGCCATGTACATATACACACACCCACCTTACAGATGCACATATATCCACACCACCCTCTGTAGATGCACACACACCTCACACACAGCCATACACAAATACATACCATGCAGACACACCATATACACCTATGCACAAACACACACTTATATGCCACAGACACACGTTCACCCCTGCACAGACTGAAAGCCCATCTCACCCCCCAGCTAAACTCAGGCACATCACAAGATGAGCAGGATTCTCTGAAAAGACCTCGAACTCACCCTCAGTCCTCCTAGCCCCTCCCTACTGTTACCTGAACAGGTAAGAATGGGGGAGGGGGCAGCATGGGGTGGATGCTGCCCCCTCTTCCCCAAGCATAGTTCTGACCATGGCACTGGACTTTAAAGCTTAGTGAGAAGACTGCAGTGAGTCCTGCCAGGGTGACCTGGTTACTGATGACAGCTGTCATCCTGTGGGAGCTCTCTGCACCAAGCACTAGGTTAGGTGCTCTCTGTGCGTCGTATGAGGTAATTGTCCTCCAGCTCCCCAGGTTCCTACTGGCATCATCCCCACTTCACAGACGCAGAAAGTGAGGTTCAGACAGGTTCCAGTTTGACCAACGTCGCAGAGCCAGTATGTGGCATGGAGTGTCTAGGCCTATTACAGGATCTCTGCTTTTCCCAGGGTGTGTTGTTCTGCTCAGTAACTGAGATCTCTGAACCTCTCCTTCCCTCGGAGAAGTAAATTCAGATGTGAAATCTGAACATTTCAACCAGAATCGTTCAAAAATTTTTTCAGGACTAGATGCTAAAGAACTGCTCCCAAAGGATATTTACAATCATAAACATGGTAGAATTTGCATAATTATACTGCTAAATATATACATGCCATTTAAAATATAACTGTCCTAGCTAGTATATTAGTACAATTAAGCAGAAAGAGGAAAGAAGAGAACATCTTGGTAGATTTTATTTTCAAAAACCTCATCCCAGTACTATGCCAAAAAAAAAAAAAAATATTTTAAAGCAACAGAAACAATTACTGAAGCGCAAAATTATAGTCGATTGTCTTGCTTGCCCCATGATGTTATTTTAGAAATATTTAATCTATGTAAGTATGTTCTAAGAATGTTCAACCCCTTAAAGTCTAACTTTATGAGTACAGAGTTTAAGTGCCAAACCAACTTCTGTTGCACTGTCATAATATTAAAAAGCGAATCAAAATTTTTTAAAAAATGTAAAAGCAAATAAATCTGCAAGTGCGTTTTACATGAGACTCTGCAGTGAAATTTGTATTTAAGATGGGAAGCGCCAGAAACAGAAGGGAGAACGAAGGATCTGGCTGCGCTTTCTTTCGGGTGCCACTGCACTCGCAGACTGTTCCAGAGAGCCCTTGAATGTCGTCGCCCAAATAAGTGCAGGAAATTAGAAATCGAAGAGAAGGCGTCTTTGTTTCACATCCATACTCAGGCGACAGCCAACAGGAGCTTCTTGGAAGGAACATGGTTCTATAATAGCGCTGTTGAGGTACAAAGGCAGAGAGAGCTAAGGACAAGGCAGTTTAAGCTGGATCCTGTCATGCCAGCCCACCGCTTCTCTTTCTAAAGATGCTTCAGCTAGTATCTGGTATCAGCGCACATATCAAGAAAGGTCTGGAGACAGCGGAGGGTGTAGGGTCACTTGCGGTGATCCAGAGGCTTTGTGGCTGAGGTGACAAATCTCCGCCACTGGGACTTTGTGGATAGCACTTCTCTCATTTGAGCTCTTTGACAGAAGTCAATTTTGAGTGTAAAGGTGGCGTTGCTTGCCTGAGCCCCCTTCAGCCAAGACACCACAGGGAAAATTAAGTCCAAGAGACACGAGAGTGCCCAGGGAGACACTGTGAGACAGAGCGTGGGAGGCCCTGCTTCCTGGGTTATAAAATTACACCATTAAATAGCGTCATTATCTCTGCCCATGCCACATAAAGCAGCCCTTAAGAATTGTAAAATTCGAGGACTTTTATGTTTTGCTATTTTCTATTTGTAGTTTAGATCATATAGTGTAAAACATCTCCATCAAAATAGCACTCAGTTTAAGGGTGCCCACTGCAAAGTGACTAATAATGCTCCTTCCAAATGTGAAACAGAGCCCACCAAGTGGTAAATGATCTGCTATACACAATAAGCTCATGCTGTTATAGTTTTACACAGTTCTACCCCTCAAGCAGTTAGACTGAACAAACTAGAGAAGAGTGACATGGAGAAGCAGATTCTTGCCCTCGCCAAGCACCTATGACTGGAGACAGAGCTGCACAAGACCTGGCTATCATTTTTGAGGCATTGTAGACTTGGAGGGCACAGCTCTTGCCTTGAGGACAGTCAGAAAGAAGGAACGAAACTACGTACAGGAGAAAGCCTGCACGCTGTCCGTCTGCTTTTAATTATTTTACATTACTGTTTCATTTTACAAGGAGTAAATGTTAGGTTAGTGGTAGCTCCGGAGAGTGCGGTGAATCCATGGCTTAGCAGTTGATAGAATGAACATTTCAATTTGGATTTCTGTCACTTAAACATGTCCATTGTGACTGGTAGACCTTTGAAGTTTTTTTAAGTGTGCTTTATCCTTTTGGAGAGCAGTGAGTCTGAATTATAGAAAAGGAATGGATTATTTTGACAATTCCTTCTTCTGTTTGCACATAAAGTTCTCCTAGGTCATTGGGCTTGGCCTCTCCCACGAAGGCTTTCGCCTCAGTGGCATGGACAGTGTGCATGGGGCAATGGGGGTGGCGAGTCTCCTGCATAAAGCAGCAGCCTCTCCAGCCTCTCCCCACATGACACCAGGAGCAGACCCCCTAATCCTACCCTCTTCCTGACTATCACTGTCATCTCTAGACAGTCAGCCTCCCCAGAGACAAGGTGTCCTGAGCTGAGAAATAGCTGTTGTGAAGAAAATTTGAATTTTTTCCTAAAACCAGTGAAATAGAGAATGAAAGCTTGCCCCATGCTCAAGCAATATAAGGACCACAACTGTGCTGACTTCACTTCTGCCCTTCACCTCCCTGGTGAGGTGATCCCTTATTGCCTTGGGTTCAGTCTATCCGTCATCGGCTATTTATTGAGAGGCAGTAATTCTAGTGGACTTCGAAGCCAGACTGCCTGGATTCAAATCCTAGTCCCAATACTTGCTAGCAGCTGGGGGATTCTTTGAAAAATTACGGACTGTTATTATGTCTCCAATTGTCCCGTTTTACTTCATGGAATGCATGCGGGTGTGGTAAGGGCATAGGAGTTCCTATTTCCAGCAATTCATTCTACTAGAGGCTACCAACAAGAGAGATAAAGACATAGAGAGCCAGGGCAAAAGGCTGCCTGAGGAGGGATGGAGATATAATTTTCTGTTTTTGTTGTTGTTCATACAAAGTCGTGCTACACAGCTTGAACTTGTAGTGATCCTCCTGTCTCAGCCTCCTCAGCACTGGGATTATTGACGTGTGCCACCATGCCAGGTTTCAGGCCGGTATGGTACAGAGTACCAGGGCTTGAACCCAGGTCCTTGCACTTGCCAGGCAGGTGCTTAGCCTGGTGAGATATCTCCCCAACCCTGTAATTTTTAATATAATAAGAAAGCACAAAAAAGTTGGGGGCAGAGAGTGGGATGAGAGCATAAAACTAAGTGTGAACTAACAGAGTGAACTTACCAGCGTATAATGATTCAAATTAGATTGCCACTTTAAAGTCTATGCCAGGGAATAATTAAGTTCAGGCATCCTCTTGGGTGCAAGGACAAAAAGATAAACCAAATTTAGGGCATCTTTATAGGCTTGTATCTGAGCTATGTGAATGATGACAAGGGCCCCTCACTGAGTTGGCTGAAATTGGTGGGTCATCTGCTGATACTTCACCATGCCTGACTGAACTGCTTTGTCATGCAGCTCTAATTATGGCTCAGTCAATTTTTATTGAGATCCTCATATGTGCTTAGCTGCAAGTAAACAGAAAGGTAGTCCCCGTGAGTAAGGAACACAAACATTAAAAGTTTAATATACACTTTGAAGCTGTACCACAGTTAAGCATGGTTCTTGGACTCTGAGGGCCCATTATGGGGGCATATCCACAACAGTGCCATTGCCTTCTTGACATTTCTTTCCATTTTCGTAATCCCCAGGGCTGCGTTTCGTCCTGAGAGTGACAGTGTCTCCCGCAGACACAGGGAAGGGAGGAAAGCCTGCCAAGTCTAGTGTGTCTCCAAGTGCAGCCTGAGCTTCATACTGAAAGCTCTCCCCAGTGTTCCAAAGTCCAGCTGGGAAGTTAGGACTCGATTTTCTTGAAAATGATGCCGAAAAACAATAGGACTAATAATACATTGTAGGTTAAAGAGGTTTCCGTGGCCAGCTGGAAAGCCAACCACCACTTATTCCAAGTTCTAAACAATGGAAATACAAGTAAACTTTTCAATTACATGCCTGACATAATTTGAGGGATGGCTTGTACATAATTAATTCCAAAGTAATGACATAGACAGTAATTTGCTAAGAATTCAGAAAAAAGAGCACTTACCCAAAGTTATACTGGCCTGAGAGCCCTCATGCAAGTATCAAGACAATTTGCAATTTAAGGCTTATGCAGGGTGAAATAAAAAGATATTATCTGAGCAGACAGATTGCTCTTTATGCAACATTTACAATATTTTTAATGCTGCAGCACCTATAAAAATGGCACCATAATATGTAGGATTTTTTTTGCCAGTCTCAGAAATCAAAGAAGTACCTACAAATTGAATCATTACTTAATTCACAGATAACTTCATGGTTAAGTAATGTTGCTGAGTTCAAGCTATAGGTGTCTGATAAACACACTTGACCAACTGACAGTTTTATGAAGATAGTGCTACTTGTACACAAGAAATATTCTGTCCAGAATACCCAAGAATTATCACCACAAGGTCTGTGTTCCTTTAAACCTAATTTCTCAAAAAGGAAAGCCGTCAACTGTCACTAATTAGATGAAATTAAAATGCGTTTCTCCATGTCCTTTGCATATTCAAGAAGTGCTGTCAATCACAAACCTTCAATCTGAAACCAAAAATACAACCAGAGTTGTGCAAGTGAGATCCAGATATTTCCTTGTTCTTTCCAGCCAGTGCCTCTTCAAAGAGCAGGTATAGCTCAGGTGCAGGCGCAGCCTGTTTGAAAAGTGGCAAAATGTGTGTATCAGTGAGGCGCCACCCAGCCTGGGGCTCATCCAAGTAGCCCCAAGTCCAGCGGATGAGTAATCCCGGTCTCTTAGCACAGCTAGGCCGTGTTATCCTGTCTTATGATTAACTGTTCCACCATCTGATGGAGATCAGCAAGATTGCTCTCGTCCTTTTTTGAACTCTGGACTTTATTTTTTATAAATGACGTCATTCAAAAATAAAATCAGATCTAAGCGTTAATTCTGTCTTTCAAAAATGGCAGTTCTTAAAATGTCTGTATTGCCCATAATTTCATGAAAGCCAAATAAGATTATCAGAAAGTACCTCCTCTGCCTCCTTGCTGACTCAGAGCTGGAGAACACAGTGTCCTAAGGGCTGATTTTTACAAAAGGCAAAACCGAGGAGATACCCAGACTCATGGGCAACTGGAAATATTTAAGGAAATGATGTTTTCAGTGTCATGCCTCAGTGTTGCTTTTTTTTTTTTTAAGTTCATTTATATGCATAAGTAATTAGGAAGACAAAAGAAACATCTTAGAGAAGCCACATTCAGGAGATGTCTCCCTTCTTCTTCCTGAGCATCATTATCTTATTTCTGTGGGTTCCACCCTAAGATCAGCAGATCAAAAGCAAGTGGAAGCGGGGAGCAGTTTTCGCAGCCACCTGAGGAATACTCAAGAGATTGCCTCTCTGTAGCTTCTGACACTAGCTCTCATTTGGAGGTAAATTATAAGCAGGGACTCAAGCAAACAGGGGCTCCTACCAGTTCATACCTGTATAAAAGATGAGATGTCAACTTCCATAGAATGACTGTTAAAAATAGTACCCTGAGGGAAGAGAAAGAAAATGCAAAATGGGTGATTTTATGATATGGGAATGTGGGCTTGCCTCAGGGAGCAATAACTCTGAACACACAGGAAATAAGGTGCCAACAGGAAATCGCTGAGAGGAGCAACATCCCACCCCAAGCAGTGCATCAGCACAGAGTGTTGGCCATGGAACTCGAGGGGCTACTTAACCGGGCTTTTTTTTTTGTCTTTTTGAGACAGGGTCTCACTATGCAGTTCAGGCTGGCCTTAAGCTCACTTTGTAGCTCAGGCTGGTCTCGAACTCACAACAATCCTGCCTCAGCCTCCCCAGTGCTGGGATTACAGGCATGCACCACCACGGCTAAAAGTCAAGTATTTTGACTCTTTTCCTTCCTTCCTTCCTTCCTTCCTTCCTTCCTTCCTTCCTTCCTTCCTTCCTTCCTTTATTTCTTTCTTTGGCGAAACTGGGGATTGAACTCAGGCCCTTGTGCTTGCCAGGGAAGTGCTTATTCTACTGAGCCATCTCCCCGGCCCCCTTAACTGTGCTTTTGACACAAATCTCTGCCTCATTTAGGGTTGTTGGTATTCTCATTGAGGGTAACCACTGAGACATCTCAAGAGAAGCACACAGTTTAGATGCAAATGGATGCAAAAGCTCTTTGTAAAGCAGCAAGCTCTCTATAAATAAGAGTTTTGCAAATATAAAACTCTGAAGCCATCTTGTCAGGGTGGCCATTCAGGGCTGAGAGATGACTGTGTTTCCTCCTCCTTGGCTTGGAATCGCTTCCTAGGCCCAGCCTACCCAGGAAGTAAAGTATGAAGCAGATTAACAGTTAGGTGGAGTAGTTCCTAACCCCATAGGCTGTGCCCAGAAAATCTTTGGCGGCTGGGGAGTTAGCTCAGCTGCACAGCACCTTCCTGGCAAGTGCAAAATCCTGAGTTTGATTCCCAGTACCAGGGGAGGAAAAAAAAAAAAACTGTTGGAGCTTCAGAAGTTATGCCTGTTGGGAGCACTGGGCCCAGGTGCGGCTGAGCTTTGCCCTGCTTACCTGGCTTGCCACACCCCTATGTTTTTTCTTTTTCTTTAAGCAATATCACCGAACCAGAATAGAAAGAACTGCAGGTCTAAAGTTTCTTCTAACTAGACAGATTCTAAGCCAGGCCAGATTGCAGATATGATATTTTTTATGAGGGTGGGGTGGGCATATGACCATGGGAATTCCTCTTTAACAAGGAGTAGCCGCCTTAGGAGACACTGTGCCTTCTGCATGCTAAGACTTTCCACCCCTGTAACGAAATACGTGAGATAAACAGTTTAGGAATAGGAAAGGGTTATTTGGGCTCTCAGCTCGGAGCTGCTGGCGCTCTTATTCTTGGCCCTGTTGCTTCGCGGCTCTGTGGCACTGCCTGTCGTGGTTGGAGTGTGTAGCGGAGGAGGCTTAGTGACCTCAAGGTGGCCGGACGCAGAGAGAAGCGGGCTGCCAAGGCAGAGCCCAGGGTCCCCTTCTAGTGCAGACCCCGGTGACCTAAATTCCTTCACGAGATCCCACCTCCTAGAGGTGCCACTGCCACCCAGAAGTCCGAGTCCCAGGGGGAGTGGGGGCCAAGTCTTCAGCACACGGCCTTTCAGGCTTCTTACGTTCAGCCTTTGCTGTCCTCTGTGACAAGCTGCATTCAGTTTTCACTCGTGTCCCTGGTTTGAGCTTGTCAGGGACTGCACTTCCTCAAGGGATTTTGCATTTGTTGGTCCTGCTTCCTTGCATGTTCTTAAACCACCGGTCTGCCCAACTGGTTCCTCTCCAGCATCTAATCAACAATGCCAGCCCAAAAAGGCTATTCTGACCATTATACATGGCATTGTAGCAGCCCTACCCAGCCCCGCCAAGCACAAATATACAAAGGGTATCAGTCAGTGAGCACGTGCATACAAATTTAAATAGAAATTTATTTGTTTATACACTTATATGTGTGTGTGTGTGTAATATTATACACACATTTCTTAGTTTATAGTCACTACCATCAGCCCATAAAATGTAAACTCATGAGGACACTCTTTGTGTTATTCACCACAATAGCCACAGCACACTGAGTTGTGCCTGGTACATGGTCAGTGCCTAAAAACTATTTGCTGAATGAATGAACTGCAAGACATAAGCCGAAGCCTTGGGTTTCTGTGAGGCGGTACAGGTTGCAGCATGCTGTGCTCACGCCTTCTTGTTTGCCCTCATTTCCCATGTCTCTGCAGAATGACAGCCTTTGGCTACATAAGGCAGTTGTTATCCCAGCCCAATGTTTGAGGAAACCTGGGTGATAAGTGATCCAGGAGTGGAGATTTCTGTCTCCCTTCGATGTCTAGTGATCGGCTTGAATGCAGCGTGGCCAGACACAAGCTTTTGTCCTCCACTTCCTGGGTGGTGACAGTTCTGAGCATCCAGTCACTCAGGCCCAAAGCCTTAGTGTTGTTGCTGTCTCTCCTACCCACATTTGGACACCAAGAGCACACAGTGAGCTCTACATGCAAAGCTATCCTAACTCTAGCTGCAGTTCTTGCCCTCCT
>PVKA01021609.1:0-38411 GCA_004027165.1 Ctenomys sociabilis | reverse complement strand
GATATTTTTCTCTTTCATAATTCAATCCCATTTTGGTCATAAAATATATTCATTTACAATTCATTACATTTGTTTTATATACTAATATATATATATAATAGTATATTATATATAATCTTCTATATTTGATTATAATTGAATGGAATGTTCTAAAATATCAATTAGATAAAAGTATTTTGTTATAGGAAATTGAAGAAACACGGAAAGAAACAGCACCAGGAAAGTTTGGAAGCAATTTATTTATACTGGTAACCTTAACTAGGATGGCTCCCAAAGACTGAGTCCTGCTGGTTGAGTCTTACGTTTTTTAGAGGAAAAGCAAGGAGGAGAGGGGGAGATACAGAGGCAGATTTCATGCACTGTGATTTGGATGCATGGGTAATAGCATGAGTTGCTAAAGGAGTTTAAACATCCCAGGTTATATTGCAAAGCCATGGGCTATAGAAAGGAAGAAATGTCTTGTTACTGTCCAGTAACAAGCCGGACATGTCTGCTCGGTCCTGACAGACATCCTGGGCAGGCATTCATTTAAAATTTTAATTTTCCCTTTCATTTCAACAGTTTTGTTCAGCCATTGTTAATTTTTCTGATTTATCACCCGAGGGAAATGAAGCTGAAAGAGGGCAAGGTACCCAGGGTTTACCTTTTTCCTCCAAAATGAACCATAACAACAAAGAAATAGGTGCAGTGCAGGCATTACAACTTAGAAAGATGGAAACCTTATAAAGACACAAAGACTTTGAATATTTCCATTATAATCAGAATAAAACATGCCAAAATGTGCAAATGGGATGCCTCATCTGAGTGGAGCACCCCACAGAATTGGAAATAGTGCATAGGGTAGTCCCAGGTAGTCCATCGTGTGGATGCTGCCAACCTTGTCAGAGATGCTGGCAACCCCAACAACGGGACAGTCAGGCCTGGAACACGTTACTGGGACTCCTTGTGGTGTGTATCCTAGCCCTATTCAAGACAACTTGCACTGTGTCTCCCTTAACTCCTATGCCACTGCCTATTGCCAAATGAGTGCCATATTGGAGGTAGAGCTCTGCTTCTGAACTGATGCTGCCAAGACTTGGAGACAATGGAGTTGTTGTTCAATCAGTCCAAGAATCCCAGTCATCCACGGCTGCTTCCATAGCCAAAGAGGCCGTCATTGCCATGTTCTACCCAAATCATTTAGTTGGCTGAGCCAACTAAATACACTGAAATTCTCTGTATTGAGAGTACAGTTGTGCTCTCATCTAAGCCACTTAATGAGCCTGGGATTGGGGCATTCCATGGCTTACTCCTTTGTCTTATATCACCACATCCTCAGCTACAAAGCTGGCACCTAGTCACTTGAAGCTCTGTGGTCCTCAGGTCATGCTGTCATTGCTGAGGGAATATCTGCAGGATTCAATTTTCTAGCACTATCATTTTCTTTGCTGAAAGCTACATAGGAGGTGTTCCATCCTTACTGTGTGTGCCACAACTGCTTGAGCCACTACAGTAGTCCCTACCACACATGGGTCCTAGAGACAGAAGGACTCTCAAACCCTAATACCACACATACCATGCCCAAACCCATACATTGAAAGTTCTTGATAGTTCAATTATTTTCATTGTTGGGTAACTTTAAATTGTATAGATATACAATTAGACCTGTTTATTTTTCCTTTCTATTAATATTTTTTGTTCTTTGCTTACTATTTATTTTTTACTGGGTTCTTTTCTTAATTTTGGGGGTAATTAAAATATTAATTATTTTTAAAATATTTGGTTGTTTTTTATTTTATTGTTTATTTACTTATTTTATAAAGAGAGTATAAGATAGTACTAAAACAAAAAAATTACACATTATACAGAATTTAACTTGTTCATGGCTTCTTTCAACTTTTGACAACAAAGCTCTTTAAATATTTATGTCTGGGCTTTTGTATGGACTGTAAATTTTAAACTAGTTTGTGTAAAAAGGGCAAAGACTGGCTCTTGGCATGTATTTCATTTTGCAAGAAGTTGCTAAACTGTCTTCCAAAGTGTTTTATTGGGTTAGGATAAAGCTCAGAAACACAATGCTTGCCTGACAAATGTAAGGCCATGGGTTTGATTCCCAGTACCAATAGACAAATAAGCAAAAAAAATAAACAATGTGTTGTATCATCATTTACCTCTTAAATTTTAAATTTTTTTTTTTGTCTTTTTGAGACAGGGTCTCACTATGCAGTTCAGGCTGGCCATGAGCTCACTTTGTAGCTCAGGCTGGTCTCGAACTCACAACAATCCTCCTGCCTCAGCCTCCCGAGTGCTGGGATTACAGGCATGCGCCACCACGCCCAGCTTAAATTTTAAATTTTGATTTAATCTATTGTTTCATTTTTGTGGCTTATATATACACTTTTTAAAGTAATTCCTGCTATAAAATTTTAAAATATTGTGTATGGCCAATAGCCTTAGTTTTTATTTTTATGTTGGTTTCTTGAATGTGGCATTCTTGACCTTCTATATTCTGGCCCCGGCCTAATTTTCTTTCTTGTTTTCAAAATAGCATCTCTATTCAGGCCCCATCAGAGTTGCTATTCTCTACAATACATCCTGAGCTGTCTCATTCTTTTTCTTTCTTGATATAATAGGGTCTCCTGACATATATATAATATAGCGTCTACAGGGTCTCATTACACAGCTCAGTTTTCATCCTCTCAAGTGCTGGAATTACAGGCATTCTCCATGGTGCCCAGTCTCAAGCCATCTCAGCACACTACAGGGGCAGGACATGCATGGCATGCCAGTGATTGAACCCCAGTCCTAGGCCTACTGAGGCAGGTGCTTTAGTCTGCTGAACTATCTGGCTGGCATTCATTCTTTGTCTTTCGTCATACTGGCTCTACTGTCTAAAAAACCTTCACCTTTGCCTATGTTCAAATCCTACTCCATCTTCAAATTTGAATTAAATTTAACTTTCCTATGTACTTGTCTTAAAAATCAGAAAGGATCAATCATGAACAAAAATGACTCACTTTAGTGACTTTCTCCGTTGCCTTGTACTTCTTTATAAATTATAGAAACTGTAAATTTTTTACCCCTTTCCTAATTATTCCTGTCTTATAAGTCATGTGGTATTCTGTCTAACTGCTGGAAAAGGAAAATTTCAGATTTTATTTCTTATTAAAATGTCATTTTGGCTTAGATAACATGTTATATTTCTTTAGACTTTCATAACATGAAACAATGTTTTGTCATAATAGAATGTCTTTCATCTAATAGCTATCATGGCAGATAGCTCAACAGAGTAAATTTAAATATCAATATATATGATTGTATCCCCATCAGTGGTATTTTACACATAGTACAAGAAGCTACACCCAGTTCAGCCACAAAAGAGCAACAGCCAACATTCCTGTTCTAAAGTAGCTCATATTCTTGGCCAGGGTGTTGGCTGACCACTTCCAAATCAGATCTGATCTGTGCACAGATCCAATAAAATTCCTTTCCAAGTTCTATTCATTAGACTTCTCACCATCATGACTGCACTTCACTCAGCTTCTGCCTTCTACATGAAAGACAGAATAGATTCAGAGCCAAACTCTTCCATAAAGTGTTTATTTGGGTGAAGAAAGCAAGAAATAGCTTGGTATGGCAGTACCCTTGAAATGTAACTGGCTTCCCCACGTGTGCTAGACTTCTCTACAAGAATGTATCACTATAAATTTTTTAAATATCATCAAAATCATTCTGTTATCTCTAAACATAAAATTGGGAGCTTTATTTCTCCCAACAGTATATCGTATATCTGGATAAACTCCAAATCTTTCTTTTAAAAAGTACTGGACTTATTTCTTGCACTGATGAGGAATTTAAATGAAAGCATCCATAGGCCACAGTCAGAAGGCTATGAGTACAGTTCATTGAGATCAAATGCTAGCTCAGAGAATGCTTCTTTGGGTTTTACTGTTCTATATTAGCATGATGACCTTATCAATTCATTTGTTTCCTTATCTCAAGGTTTTTGTTTTATTCAGTGATCAAAGTTACATCTTTCATCTGACAGCATCAAAATCCAGATTCAGCGGGTGAAATGTGTGTAAAGCCAGAATTATCTTGCCTCTTAAGAAGGTGCATAATATACAGAAAATTTGCATCCTTGAACTAGAGATGTGCATTCTGACGATATTAGAAACAGTAACAGATGAACTAATGAATCTGATTCAATGTGAGGAATCCAACTCTTAATACCCTTTTCTCTGTTTATGGTGGCTCTTTCCACCCTTATGTGTGCACACTTCAAAAGAAACACCTACTCTAGAGTCCCAAAAAGGCCTTTGTCTATAAGAGAAGAGATAGTCATGTGCTCTCCCTGTATTCTCTGACATATCCTATAACTATATAAGCTAAGGATGTACAGTTAGTAAGTTAGAGATGTCTTAATATTTTTCTAGGAATTTCTGTAAGTAATTGAAATTGCATATGCTTTTCTACACATGTTTTTTAAAAATAAATACTGCAAAAATAAAAGCTGCACATAACTAGTATTGAAAGAACCAATTTTAATTATAGAATATTTTGTTTGAGAGTGGTTTCAGACATTTTTCTTTAAAACCTTTTTGAACTTGCAAAAAGCAACAGACCTAAAATACTTCATGATTAAGTCAAGGTCATCCTTACTTATTTTGAGATTTAGAAGAATGTTTTTCTTTTTAGAATGTGATGAAGTTTAGAAGATTTAAAAATTAATTCAATATAATAATCAATTGTTAAAGACAATATTCAATCACAAGTTTGATGTAACACACTTTTCTTAACAGAGTTTGGACATAAGTTGGTTAAATTAGAAACATTTGCATGAAGTCTGAAGCCAGAAAAAAAAAAAATCAGTATTGAAGCTAAAGCAGTTGGGCTGTGTCTTAGCTACTTTTTCCAATTATTGAGACAAAATGCCATACCCCTACCTTAAATTAAAATGGGAACAGTTTATTTAGCTTACCATTTATAGCAGTTTCAGTCTATAATGAGCTGGCTCCAGACAGGGTGGCACAGAGGGGCCATAGTTCATGGTATCTGAAGACAGAAAAAGCAGTAAGAACAGAGCAAGAGGACAGGCCTCTTTCTGTTCTTTATATAATATGAAGGTTAATCACCCTACAGTGAGTGTAGCTTTCATACCAATGAGAGCAGCATTAGAGTATGAAGCAATAACAAACTCTAGAGGCCAACCTCCATGACTGCGTGAGACTTTGGGGAGACCCTTAGACACAAACCAGAACTGACTATAACAGATTCTTTCTGACTCAGTGTTTTTGTTCTATTGTGATCTTCATTGGTTGAATAGGACTCATCTATATTATGAAGGCCAATTTACTTTACTTAGTTTACCAATTCATCCAAATCTACTTATCACCTGGAAATACCCTCCTATATACACTCAGGATGTTTAGGTATCCTGCTGCCTAGTCAAGTTTATGTATAAAATTAATCACCACACATAGAGAAAAAAATCAGTTTTTCTTTTCTTCCTACAGGATCTTGCTATGCAGCTCAGACTTACAGTGATCCTCCTGTCTTGGCCTCCTCAGGGCTGAGATTCTAGGCTTGCACCACCACTCCCAGTTTCAGCAGCCCACACACTGTGCCCAGGTTCTGGGCCAACACAGGACACAGTATTGGGGATAGAACTCTGGTCTTTTCACTTGCCAGGTAGGCACTTAGACTGCTGAGCTATTTCTCCAGCCCAAGAATCAATTTTAATATGTGGAAAAGGATCGGTACTAATTTTTGAGGTTACAGATTGCAGAACTGTTTACAATGTGCAAAAATCATGAGAGATTAAACATGATGTTTTCAACAGTTATAAATATATGAAAAAGAGCTGTTTATGAAAATGGAGATCTGCAAGCTTACTGGATGAATAATTATCTGTAACAGATACTTCAGAAGGATTTCTGTCTGTGAGTGATGATTGGACTGCATGCCTCCCTGAAATATTTTTACTCAAAAAAATATGATACGCTTGCCGAATTTTAGGAGACTAGTCTCATTTTCTTGTAATGTAGCAACTTTCAATTGTCCACATCACAGCCAAAGGAATCTCTTCAAGGAAACTTATGTGATTGTGTAGACAATTTGTTAAGAAAGTTCTAAGACAAGAAAAAAGAAGACTCCAAGCTACACCCCAAATTCAGCCTGCCTCTAGAGGAGTTCTCAATAGAATTTATTCTTTTATATTAGGTAGATTTATTAGTCATTTTCCTCCCTAGACACAGTGCCTGACAACAACTTAAAGGGAAAGGAGGTTTATTTGGCTTACAGCTCAGGGGATTTGGCTCATGGTTGACAGGATCTGAGGCCAGGAAGTCATAGAAGCAGGGTGTTGTAGAACGAAGATGCTCAATTTATGGTGACCCAGAAGTCAAGCAAAGGAACAGTGCCAGAGATAAGTGGGTGAGGAACCGTACACATATAGTGCATAGGCCGTAGCTTCATGTCCCACCTGGGCACACTCACCAGCCTGCTCTACTACTCTTCTAGGCGTCGAATTTATATCTTGAGCCAATCCTCTGAGGTGCTATCTCCCAGGCATCCCTAGCTGTGCTCACATGTGAGCAGAGCCGCTCCCACCATCAAAGGAGAGTCCTATGAAGCAGAATATGGAAGTAAACTCTCTTATTAGGGGAGAGCACAGAGAAGGTTGGGAGTGCAACCACAGAAGATCCACAAAGTGATATGGAGGGGATGGAAAGAATAAACAGTGTTCTCCTTCTGTTTCATTTTAGTCTGGGCTTATAGGAACACTGCAACTACCATGAAGGGATCGATCAATGAAATAATCTACTCCTCAACATCTTAGTACAAGAAAAGTTCTATATTTCATTTTCCAATAAATTATTCTCCCCTGATGTCTTCAGCAGTCTTTTTAAATGTAGAATTTTGTTTATTCTTGAAATAAATACGTTAAGTTCCGTGACCTCTACAGAACTTCTGTTTCTTCTGTTTCTCCCCCACCTCACTCTGCGCCCATCCTTGCCTCCTTCCTTTGCTACCACCTTTCCTTCCCTTCCTTGCCTTCTTTTTTTCAATGATCCATTAATTGGAAAATTTGGAAGGTGGTAAAAGAGTGGGCTTTCATTCAGCCTATGTTTTTCTGGAACAGAACAGTAAAAAGTAAGACTGACATTTTAGTGACTGTTTTACTGCCAACATTGCCACCTGCCATCCTGAGGCAGCAAGAACTATTACTGGCTTCTTTGTGCCAGTCCCTAAAATCAAACAGGGCACATAGCAGAGGTTGGCACAAGATAAAGTGTTTGCTTGATTGCCATGGAATAAAATGGTGAGCTGAGGCTCTCAGACCATTGATTAAAATTGTACATAGCCAATAGCACTTGGCTTTATGTGTTTAGACTTTCACTACCCTTACTTACCTAAAGGAAGCCAAGGATGCTTTAGCTCTTTATATGGACCATATGCATCTACAAACAGAACCATGCAAGGTCTTCCCTTTGGAGTTCAGGCATCTATGTACTTGCCCTTATGTAAGCCAAGAAGTGAATGTGCTATTTTTTATAGCTTTGTGGACCCTTACTACAGATTAAATACTACTATTACTTAATGGTTATGACATATTTAAAACCTGCACATGGAAAAAAGTAATAAATCTGAGAGTTCCTGCTATTGTAGCAGAAACTAGGATCTTTTTAACTCCATTTATGGATGGAAAAAGACATCTCCACTGATTCACCAATGTTACATTGCAGACATAGTTGGAAATTGATTAGCCCACAGAGTGGGAAAGCTCAGCAGATGTCATCATTCATAGTTGTTTAATAGTGAGAGATTAATATTAGGGAGAATTATCCTTGTGTATCTTAGTTATTTTTCTCTCCTATCTAAAACAAAATATCTAACACCAAAATTAAGGGAGAAATGTTTATTAAGCTCAGATTGTAGAGATTTCAGTTCACAGTTAGCTGGCTCCAAGGCAGTGGCATGGTAGAGAGCCAATAGTTCATGGCTCCAGAGGACAGAAAGTCATCAAGACCAACCAAAAGGGGGAAGCCAAACCTCTTTTACTTCCTTATATTGTAAGCAGGCATCCCCAGGTATGGTGTAGCACTCCCACCATCTCCATGCCCTCACTGTGCACAGGGTGAGGATGTTTAAAGAGAGAAGGCCTTGGCCCCTTGCTGAGTCACCTGGTTAAACTTCTAAACATCTCAAATTGACAAAATATAAGTGATCGTTGCAATCCACCCCTTGTCAACCTTTCTTTAAACTGGTCTCCAGATACAAAGACAACCTTATTTTTATCACTTCACAAATTCAACGTTATAATACAAGCTTAATAATCCTTTAGAACCAGTGTTAAGTCTATCAAAATAGAACCATAATATTTTGTCTCTGGCCTCTCAAAGATTCATGCACACCCAGTTATGAAAGAGGCATGTTGGTCTATTCATAAGAGTTGCCAAAGTCATAAAAATTTCAGTGCTGCTGCAAAATTCAAGTCTCAAGTCTCCTCCGAGATGTAAGGCAAACTCTTACCTGCAAGCTCCTACACAAATAAAAAGTTAAACACTTCCAACTTCAATGGCACAACATAAATACTTACATTCCAAAGGTTACGAACAGAGATACAAAGGAATGGGACCCCAGCAAGCCACAGTCCATCAGGGCAAGGCTTGGGTGGCTCCAGCCCTATGTTATTTCTGGTGGCTATAGCTCAAACATTTCTCTCTTGAGCTGGCTTTGCACCCTCTGTACAACTTTCCTTAGACAATCCACATTTCTGGCTTTTTCAGAGTTCCTAGGTCTCCACTGAACTCTCACAGCTTCAGTCTCACAGCTTCACACTGCACTCTCAGAAGCACACTACACCTGGCTTCCCAGGCTCTGAATCTAGGTGGAAAGCTTTTTAACTCTTGCAGTCTGCATGCACCTAAACCCAGCATCCCATGGATGATGCCAAGGTTTCTCCCAGCTGGAGTAGCAGCCTTTCCTCTCTCTTAACTATAAGGTCACAGTTCCTGGTCAGGAATTCAATTCTGAGAAGCAAGTTTTCTATGCTGTAGCCATTCTGATTCTTCGATCTCTGTGCCTTTCTCCTCAAAGTAAAGTCTTTCATTTTTGCAGCTGTGAGGCTGCAGAGTGGACTCCTGCTGCTTCTTGTGATGCCCTTAGGCCATCTTTTATATTCTCCTGTTCCTTCTCAGCAATCATGATCTCCTCAGCTCTATCTTTGTAGGTCATAGTTTCACTGGATGTTCCCTTATGGCCTAAATCACAGTTTTAAGTCATCATGCTGGACTCTTTGCCCTTCATTTTCAGCATAGATCTGGAAAACAGACCCAACATAGCCATGACACCACCTCAACATTATACTACTCTGAAATTTCTTCTACTAGATTAGTCCATCACCATTAAACTTGGTCTCAAGTAGTTCTTGGACATGAACGAAATGCAGACACACCTTCTATAGAGCCGTAATGCGTATTATCTGGACTCTAGTAGCCAATGCAGTCTTCCCTCCTAGCAGAAACCTGTTCAGGCTGGTCTTTACTGGCAGGACTTCTAACAGCTTTCCATTCTTCGGAGCTCTGACAACAATCTCCTATACATAACAGTCTAAGGCATTCCAGCTCTATTTTTTTAGTAGACATATCCAAAGCTTTCCAAATTCTGCCTGCAAGCATTCCCAAAGATTGTCGAACCACATTATCAGGTACACAAGCAAAACAACAACCCAACTTCTCTGGTTCCAAATTCAGTCTTTGTTACTTTGCTCGCATTGCTGGGACAAAATACCCAACACTAAAAGTTAAGGAAGAAAAGATTTAGTTAGCTCACACATTTCAGAAGTTTCAGTCCAAAATCAGCAAGCTCCAAGGCAAGGTGGCATGACAGAGGGGAAATAGTTCATGGCAACAAAGGTAGCAAAAGCAAGGAGCAAAAAGGGGAGAGAAAGAACCTCTTCTCACCCTTATATTGTAAGTAGGCCACTTCCCCACCGACCAGGGCAGGTGGACACACACCATTTTCCTGCTGTCCTTCTGCAGGATGAGGATGTTTACAGAGTGACCCCCTGCTGAGTCACTTAGTTAAGTTTCTAAACTTCTCAATTGACACAATGTATCACCCATTACTTTGTGATAACTCCTTGTGTTAAACTCAAAATAGAGAATATTTTTTTAGAAGGCTTGAATTCATTACTATGGTAAGTGTTCCATCGTTTTTTCAGTGTTCTTTTTCTTTTCTAGGTGATTTACTGATCCATCCCTCTCTGGAAAATATGTATGTTTGCAAGCTTCTTTTACTTCAGCATCATCTAGTTAGTACTATTATTTATCGAATTGTACATTTAGGCCTTGAAGATAGTGACTGTCTTACATGAGTGCAGTTCTTAGCAGAGTACACAAATATAATAGCACTTAGTGCATCTACATTAAATGAAATTAATGAGTGCAAAATATAAACAAAGCATCAAGAAACTTAATCCTCAAGCTCCTTTACACTCTGTCACTGGCCACACTATAAAATGACACTTCATGACTCATGCATTTCTAACCACTTCCTTTTTAATATATGTTAATAACTTCTGTCATGGCGCTATTTTACAACAAAGATTTCTGAAGAGACAAGTGAAAATACAAGTTTCATATTTTCATGATGGATTTTAATTATTGCAGAATTCGATTTTAATTTCTGAAGGCTTTTAGATTATTTAAAACTGTGATCAGCTAACTTTGGGTTTAATCAAAAAGAGTGATTCAGTGGACCTCAACTAATTATGCCCTCTAACTTTGGAGGCTAAAGACCGAAATCAGAGGTGAGGCAGTGGCAGAGACTTCACGTGGTGGTTGTGAGTGAACGTGAATGTATCATGTTGAGTGACAACCGTGTGTCAGGAAATGGCAGATATTCTTTAGAAACCCTTTCACATGTGTCAAGAAGGGTCTCTGTACATATCCAACAGAAACCCAGGGAGGTCAGCCTTAAGATCACAAAGAACAGAATTCTGGCAACAGCTTGAACAAGGCTGAAGGAAAACCTTTAAGCGGCTTGGAAGCTCCTCTCAAGACCTTCATTTCTGCCAGAGACCTACCTGCATGATGTTGGACTGAATATCTGTGGAGACAATAAACTAATGTTTAAAAAAAAAAAAAACATGAGGTTCATTTTACTCAGAAATCAATGTATAACCCCTACATACAATCATTTCCTGGATAATTTCCAATGATATTGAATTATGAATAATTTTCAATGATATTGAATTAAGGGTCAAGAACAAACATAACTTTAATTTGCTTGTTGTGGATTTGTAATGTCTTCCTTTATGAGACAAACTTTTTGAGGGGTTCACTTGCATTTTTTTAATTGCTATATCTTTGGACCAAAGCCGACTCGATCCAGAGCACCTGAATGGGCAGATGCAGTCCCAGATAGAGAGCCTAACTGGAATTATCAAACAGGAGATGGGTCCCACCAGATGAGACATATGATAACTTGTGTTGCTGAAGGCCTAAATAAAATTTCCCACAAGGAAACTAATTATAATAAATTAAAAGAGCAGACTCAATGAATTGATGAAAATCCTGCTGAATTTCTTTCATCCTCACTGAGACATTAACTAAATTCACTAATGTTGATCCTCAGTCTTGTGAAAGTATAGTTCTCATCAATCTGTTTTATTTCCCAGTTGGCACCAGACATTAGAATAATACTCCAAAAGGTGCCAGTAGGCCCACAGGCCTCTCAGGAGGAACTCCTTAAGGTGGCATTCTGTGTCTCCAACAACAGAGAGCAAGTACAAGATTTAAAACAAGAGCAAAAAAGGAAGGAACATGCTCAATACAAGGCTGACCTTAAAAAAGCCTGGCTCAACCTGTGGCTGCTTTTGGGGCCTTTCCTCCTCTGCAACCTCAAGGAACACTGGAAAGTTAATTGCCCCAGCTACCAGAAAACGGGTAAGTCAATCCATTCCTTACCCTCACTGGAATATGTGCTGCCAGCTGCTTCACCACTTGTAGCTGATAGGCCACTGGTAGATTTACTTGGAATCATTGATGCTGAAGACTGATGGTGTCTGGCCCCCTGTGTGAAGGTTTCCTCAATGGAATCCCAAGTCCCACTGGATATTTCAGGTAGAACTCTCCCTTTTCTTATAGACATGGAGGATACATACAGTGTCTTTCCTGAGTTTTCAGGTTGTTGTATTAGGTCAAAGATTTCTGTAGTAGGAGTTGAGGGTAAGCCTACACAACCTCTGCAAATAGGGCCTATCCCCTGCAGATTCCAAACTCTCCATTTCAGTCATAATTTTTTAGTTATGCCAACATGCCCCCCCCCCATTAGGTAAAGATCTCCTCCAAAAGCTCAACTTCTTTTTTTTTTTTTTTTTTGTGGAACCAGGGATTGAACTCAGGCCCTTGCACTTGCCAGGGAGGTGTTTATTCCACTGAGCCATCTCCCCGGCCCTTAAGATCTTAACTTCTTTACTTTTGCCCTTCCCACTGCTATAATCCAAACCTCATCTCTGTGCACTGCCAGCCTATCTTCTCTACTTCCCCATCTCTTGTAGATAGTGAGAAACACATCAAGCCCTACTCATGCCACCCATGTTGTTCCAACACTAGTCCACCTCAGAAATCGCTCAGCTTTCCCTTGTGTTCCATATTGCCCTTAAACACCAACAGGGAATAAAACCTATAATTAGTTGCCTCCTTACCAATGGCTTTCTTAGCACTACTCACTTGCCATATAATAGTCCCATTCTTCTGGAACTCAAACCCAGTTGCTTCTACTGTTTAGTCCAAGATCTCAGGGTCATCAATACTACAGGTACTCCTATTCACCCAGTAGTAACAAACCCCTACACCATGTTCTCTCATATCCTCCCTTCCACTATTTATTTTACTGTCCTAAACCTCAAGAATGGCTTCTTCACCATTCCCGTACACCCAGATTGGCAGGACCTCTTTGCTTTCACACGGACTGATCCAGACATTCCTAGATCCCAACAGCTTACATGAATGGTCCTGCCTCAAAAGTTCAGAGATAGTCCCCATTTCTCTAGCCAAGCTCTTGCTGCTGATCTTGAGACCCTTGATCTTAAGCCCAGCCTACTCCTTCAGTATATTAATGGCCTCCTCCTCTACTCCCTCTCTCATGACCTAGCCCCACAACATACAGGTACTCTCCTTAATTTCCAAGCAAAACAAGGTCTTTTGCTTAGGGTCTCTCCAGCTAAGGCCCAGATAGCTTCCCCAAACTCAAATATCTAGGACTTACCCTCACACTCACTACTCGCTGGATCACCGCTGATCACAAGGCTCTTATCTGTGACCTTCAGGTGCCCACCACAAAACAACAAGTCTTATCCTTCTTTGATTTAGCCAACATCTTTCACCTCTGGGTTCTCAATTTTGCTTCCCTAGTTCAGCCCCTCTATAGAGCATCAAAAGGTTCCTTGTCAGAACCCCTAGGCCTTACAGTCCCTACATTCCTCCTTTCACAATCTATAGCAGGCTCTTCTAAAGGCCCCATCTCTCATTCTACCAAACCCAACCCAGCCTTTTACCCTAATCACTTCTCAGGGCCACAAAGCAGTGTGTGTTCTAAGACACAAAAAGGGACCATCCTTTCAGACAGTAGCATACCTTTCTAAACAACTACACAGTACAGTTTGCAGATGGGTTCCATGACTTCTTGCTCTCATGGCAGAAGCTATATTAACACAAGAGGCAAAAAAGTTTACTTTAAGACAGTCTATCACAGCTCACTTACCTCATCACCTCAGTAAACTCATCACATAAGACACTTCTAACCTTAATGACCCCTTCTTTCATGCAGCAGATCCATCTAATTTTTATTGAGGACACTTCCATTACTACTCTGCCAGGAGCCCTCTCAATCCTGCCCCACCTTTGATGAGGCCCTCCCAACACAGTTGTGTTGAGGTCCTGCAGATGACCCTGACTCCCTTCCCCCACATAGACAGCACTCCCCTCCCACAACTTCTGACACATGGTTCATAGATGGCAGCTCAACAAATGGAGGCACCCAAAAGAGGGCAGAATATTCCATAGTGCCATAGAATATTATAGGGGGTCAACTATAATAGAAGCAGGCCCAATACCACCTGGGACATCATCACAAAAGGCAGAGCTTACGGCCCTTGCATGTGCCATCACACTAGCCAAAGACAGAGTTATAAATATCTACGTAGGCTCTAAGTACACATTTAATATTCTCCACTCTCATGTTGCTATCTGGCAAGAAAGGGGATTTGTCAGTACTCAGGGAACTCCTATCACCACTGCACCTCTCATTCTCAAACTTTTAGAGGCAGCACAGCTCCCCAGACAGGTGGCAGTAATTCACTGCAGGGGACCCTGGGGTCTGTCAGATCCAATTGCTCAGGGTAATACTGATGCACAGGCCAAATTAGCTGCTCAGTAGCCATATCCTTCTCACCTTCTTCCTATCATTCTGAAATCTATGCTCTCACTCCAATATTCACTGGAACAACTACAGTTGCTCCACAAACCTGACTGTCATCAGAATACACAAGGATGGATTATCCAAGGGCCAAAATTCCTTCAACCAACCAACAAGCAGTAGCTATTATCACCAGTCTACACAGTTGCTTTCATGTCAGTACTCTGGCTCTACATAAACTCTTAGCTCTCATCAACACACACTCTTCTTTAAAAACTATCATTTGCCAGGTTACTTAAAACTGTCAGCTTTGTGCTAAGGCCTCTCCTCTGGGACATTTACCACTCCACTCTTTCCCAACCCACCAGCTCTGTGGACACACCCCAGGAGAGGACTGGCCTCACTACAAGACACAGAGGTACCTTCTCACTTTCGTCTGCACTTTCTCAGGGTGGATAGAAGCTTTTCCCACGAAACTGAAGATGTAGTCACTAGAGTTCTCCTGTAGGATATTATTCCCAGATTTGGGCTCCGGCAGACTATTCAGTCAGATAATGGCCCAGCATTCACTTCTCAAATCACTCAACAGGTAGCTCTGAGCTTTAATATCATTTGACACCCATATATACCATAGCATCCACAGTCTCCTGGTGAAGTAGAAAAGGCAAATGGACTCTTAAAGTCTCATCTCACAAAACTCATCATAGAACCATACCAATCCTGGCCTCAGCTCCTTCCCTTAGCTCTAAGTAGACTTAGGGCACACCCCAAGGCCCCAAATTCCTAAGTCCATTTGAGCTCGTTAATGTTTTATCCTTTCTCTAGTACCTGCTGTGACAACATATAGACACCTGCCTCCCACAGTTGGTAGATACCACTCAATTGGTGCCATTTATATTTCCTGGATACTTAATATACCTTAAATCCTCTAAGCCTACAGGATTGGATCCTACATGGACAGGCCCCCACCTGGTCATCCTCTCAACACCAACAGTGATAAAAGTCACCAT
Organism: Ctenomys sociabilis; assembly: GCA_004027165.1. Lineage (NCBI taxonomy): Eukaryota > Metazoa > Chordata > Mammalia > Rodentia > Ctenomyidae > Ctenomys > Ctenomys sociabilis. Next base: position 22,995 of record PVKA01021609.1, on the reverse strand, counting down.
CTGCCCTTCTGGTTCCACATTACTTGAATCAAATGGTGTTCATATGACTCCCTTCCACTAGACAATGCCATATCTCCAGAGTGTTCCTCACAACTCCTGTCACCTATGCACCTCCATCTAACCAAGGACTCAAAAATCTATAATTCATGTATTGCTTCCCCATCTAGTTCCTGATCCTGTACTCTCTGCTATTCATCTCATTTGCCATTGGACTCTAGATTGTTTGCCCAGATGACTTTGAGGTGCCACAGAAGGTAGCTTTCACACTCTTATATTTTGCAGCAGCTTTTGGAATTCCAACCCTTGACTGTTCTAACAGGAGCCAACTACTCTGAAATATGATCCAACTCCTGAGTCTCATGCTCTTCTTACTCCCAACTCTAGCCCACTTTCAGCTACACAGCCCATTTATACCACAATGTTTTCTCTGTCAGATCAAGGGATAATAAGTTCTTATAATTTTATACCCTCTAATCTCAAGGTTATCTTCCATATCCCTTATTGTTGGCTACTAACATTTTAAAAACTTGGAATGTGGGAGATACCTGGGAATGGACAAGAAGAGGAAAAAGTAGCACACATAAAGAATGGAGACTGGGTTCAAAGTGTACGTCATCTGTAGGAATATATTGTTACCTGGATAGCCTATATGTCACTCCCTGACCTCTCTCAATCTGCCAGCTGAAATACATCAATGCCAATCTCTTTTATTGTGACACTGAGGGTTGTGAAACCATAGGTATAAATAACTGTGGACTACTGAGATAGCTCAGTAGAGTAAGTGCTTGCCTGGCAAGCACAGGGTCCTAAGTTCAATCCCTAGTACTGCAATAAATAAACAAATAAAATTAAAATAAATAACTATGAACAGTTCTTAAAAGATGCAGACCTATTTAATCTCAGTCTGGTTTGTAGGGTGGTTTGATGCCAGACAGGTAACATTTTCAATCCCCTGAAATCCTCTTGGACAGAACTTGAGGACTCAAGAACTTGAGGACAGAACTTGGACAGCTGAAAAAGGTAGGACCTGCGCCATGCTAGGTGGAGAATGCTATTACTTCATAAATGGGTCTGGAATAGTCATGGACAAGGAAAATCACCTGGCTCTAACAAAAGCTCCAAGAACTAAGGAACCCTAACCCTGCTCCCTCACCATAATCTGGTGGGGTGACCCAATTGCATCATGGGCTCCTTATGTGATTCCTCTTCTGCCCCCCCCCCAGCTACAATACTTTTACTCATAGCACTTTGCCTTTTTAAGCTATTGTCAAGATTTCTCCAATCCAGGATTCATGCCTTTACTACCATAGAGATTCTCACCCTGACTGACATGCCTGGGACCAGCTTTTACATGGGGCCAGCCCGTTACCATCATGATGACACCCCATTCAGCAGGATGCAGTCTAAGAGAGTCAGTGCCCCTGAAAACAAACCAAAGACGGGAATGATGTGTTGGGCACACGTGGAAGCCAGCTGAATCACCATGCCATCTCCCAAAAGGTGGCGATGAGCCCAGAACAACTACCTATCTCTTCTTCCCAGCAGTCCCTCCATCCCTTCCACAGTACACCAAGATGACCTACCTCACCTCCCAGGATGATCTCCAATGAGCCGTCACAACATCATCACCTCGTCTCCCAAGGTCCCTCCCCCTTGAGGTACCTATAAATATAGCTGTCCTCCACTATGCCTGGAGGGTTCCCTCGTATCTCTCCCTCTTGTCGTACCTGCAACAAAAGCCTCTTTTATCTTTCTTATCGCTTTGTTGTGCCACCAGCACTGTTGCCACCATAGCTGCTGGGTGAACGCTGACAGAGCTGAGATCACGAGCAAAGGAATATCAGAGTTAGATAGGTCAGACGAATTTCCCCATAGGAATGATTAATTCCATCTCATCATTTAATCGTCTGTGTCACAGACAGAACTTTCATCTAAAAGGACAGAGGAATTAAAAACAGAAAGAATCACAGGGCAATGAACTTATTGTAACACTGATAGTACACAATAATACCATGTAATCTTGGGATTGTCTTATCCATGAAATTGCAAATGGTCTACAGATTTGATCTTATTTGCTTTTGTTATCTCTGTTGTATTACATTTTATCTCACACTTTCCTAAGTTCCAGTCCATAGCTGGCTGTCTTGGTGAGATATTTTTAAAAAATTGGTTTTAGGCAAGATTCTATGATGCTATTATCCTGGAAACAAATAGCAGAGAGACACAAATATGGCCATGATGTTTAATTGTATTTCAGCTGGTCCCTAAGTTCATACAAGCATAAAAAGACTGATGCTCATGTAAGTTCATGCTTTTACTATGTGCAGAAAGCACATAGTAAAAGGGCCAGAGAGAAGGAAGCAAAAAAAAAAAAAAAAAGGACTGATTTCCTCATTAAGCACACAATAAGGACCTACTGTGTACCAACCAAAGCCTTTTTGGAAGTATAGGGCATGGAAAATGGCAGAAAACAGGACAGAGAAATAGGGAAGATAGTAAAAATAATCAAAATGATATGATCTACAAATAAAATAAAATAATATGTCATACCATGACATAAGGTGGGCCTGGGTAATTTAATCAAATACTCAGGAAAGACCTAACTGAGGAAATTGTCACTTAAACTGACATCTACATTCCAGGAGAACCCAGAATATAGAATATTCTATATTGAGAAACAGTGAGTGTACTAGTTCCATTCTTAAAAATCTTTTTGTGGGAAACCAAAGAGGATCAAAAAGCTGAACTTTGTTTGGAGAATGGAGTAATAAGAAATGGGGTTTAAGAGCAGGCAGAGGACAGAGAAGCAAGTAAAGGTTGGCTCATATTCTGTGGTAGAAAAATGAAGTACACGGGCATTATCAATCAAGATGGCAATATAATTTGATTTCTGTTTTTGAAAGATAACCATGAATCCAGTGGGAAATGGATTTAGGGATGACTGCGAGAAAGGGATGTAAAAGTCAATGAGAGAATGTATTAGAGATTTTAGGAATAGTAGTTGAGGTTCTTCTCACTGATATGGCTCAAATCTATCGCATTTGTGAGTGTAGATACATAGGACACACATCCCCCCTGCATGATTAGGTACTGTGTGTCATTCTCCTCAAACTCAAATATTCCTTTGCAACTCTTCCTCTATTCTCATCAGCATATTTTTCTTCATGTCTCTCTCATCTGAGTCAGAGTTTCTCACATAGCTCATGCATTCCTGACATGTGATCTCATTCACTCCACCTCTCTTTTCTCTGATCAGGACAAATAGTCTGGATGCTCCATTTGTATAAAAATGTTATGAATAATGATCCTGGAGTAGCACCATGAAGATACTTGAATACTGGCTAAAACACATTTCATCCACGAGTCATAAATCATATTCCACTCATGCTTTCTGCTTCAAAGAGGTACTCCTGACTTCCTCAAATTGTTAAGATGTCCCTGCCCTAACTGTTACATTTTGGATAGGAAGAAAGAGATAAAGTTGCCTTTTATTGAGAGACATATGGGGGAAAAAAATAACAAATCTTCTTCATTATTTGAATTAGCTAACCCATTTGGTATAGTAGGCAGTTCAAGAGAATCATAATTTTGACAGGGAAAAATTATGGTCAGTAGGCTACAATGCTTGAAATCAGACATTATTTTGGAATAATCAGTAAAATGTCAGGTTCTCCAAGAATCAGTAGTTAAATAACTAAGAGATTCCCAGACTCATTCTCTCTTGCTCTATTCTTCCACCATCCATAGGATAGCATGAACTTACATGAGCATCAGTCTTTTTATGCTTGTATGAACTTAGGGACCAGCTGAAATACAATTAAATATCATGGCCATATTTGTGTCTCTCTGCTGTTTGTTTCCAGGATAATAGCATCATAGAATCTTGCCTAAAACCAATTTTTTAAAAATATCTCACCAAAGACGATTGTCCTTGTTATTAGATGAAGGCAAGGGTGACTTTTCCCAACTCTCTGGGACAGATTTACTGGATGGAATTTCACAGTTATAATGGAGAGAAGAGAAAGCATTTTCTGCTGTTGCCAATAACATAAAAAAGTAAAACACTCCATGTCCTTAAAATAAACAATCTTAAAACAGTCGTCTGAATGGCATATCAATAAAAAAGCAATATTATCATATTAGCACATGCATTACATGTACCTAATGGTGAGATTTTTTGAACACTTCAGATATATCTCAAAAGGTTTCTGTGATTTACATTAATTCTGCAACCATACCCCAAGAATAAGAATATTGTTTTACTGCTAATATTTTCTTTTGGATGCTTTCTGCTACTGAGTTTACAAAGTTAAAATGAAAACATGGAGACTTAATTTCTCTTCCAAGTTGTTGCATCATAAAGGTAATGAGGGTTTCATCTCTTTGGTCTTTAGTTTCATTATTTATAAAGCAAAGGTAATTGTTAGAAGATGAACCCAAATGTCTTTTAAATTATACACATTTTCCTTCACTAAGATTTGCCATTGAAGAAAATTATAATAATAATTTACAACAAGGGCATTTTTACAGAGGGGAAAGAACCTAAGATGCTACTGGGATTCTTTCTTTAAAATTAGAATATAGTTCCCCATTCCACATTCAGCTGTACTTCTTCATCCATCCAAAACACTGATCTGTCAGCAGGTCATGCACAAAAGGTTCAGTAGTGTGAGAGTTAAAGTGGATGGTGACTAGGAATATCTGGTAACCTGGAGCAAAGAGTTACCTATAGTTCATGCAGAAAAAATTAGATTTAGCTATTCCTTTATTTCCAATCCTTCAGCTGCCGTGAACCACCTTTAAATTGGAAGAAAAAAACTCTGCATTTAGATTTACATAATGAAATAAACTTAATATGCAAGGCTGCCAATTTTCCACTATGTAATCATCACTTATTCAAAGGATCATCTGCATTCAAAGTTGAACTCACGATGTTCATCAGTGAGAAGAACAAAAAAGCTAATGAATGAAGGGTTAGTGAAAAAACTTCATTCACACCTAAAAGTTAGGGTTAAACAGTCTATTTACACTACCTAAATTTAATCAACCTTAGTTATCTTTGCTTTGTGCTTATCTGATCATACACCTTTCAATGTACCAGTTTCCACCACATTCATATTATACTTAGAAAAACTTAATTCCTTGTCACTTCTCACCGCAAATATGATGGCTTATGTGAAAGGTGACATATAGATAAAATAATGGGAGCTATGTTTTGAAACTACACAATACCGTTGATGCTACCATTGAACCTATATATCATACCCTACTGTCTATGATAATATTTATTCCTCATATTTTTGAATACTATAGCTCTTTTAATCATTCTCCTACATTTGCATGCTATTATAGTTCATGTAACATATACCAAAATAAAAGTTGACTTGAAGTAAGCCTTGTGACAATCCGCCCTATTTTGAAAAATTCATGGCGATTTTGAAAATATCTCCAGCTTGGATAGAGACAGAGGCATTAGGCTCTAATTAAATGCAGACATACTGCTCCTCTGCAGAAATACTGAGAGCGAAGCAACTATGCACTCCCACTTAATGGTAGGACATCTGAATATAATGAAGTTCTGTGGACATGCTTAATTCCAGATGAGAGCACAACCACAATCTACCCATTTCAGAAATGTAATATTTCATATGAGCTTCTAGGCTACAGAATTTCAGAACCAAAGGGGAGAAATACAGTACTAATAGATTTCAATTAGGAAAAATATTGAGGTTTGGGAGAAATTAACTAAGAATAAGCAGAGTGACAATGGATGAATGAATAATGAAGAAATGAATACTGTAGAGTAATACTGAATGAATAAAAATAGGCAAGGTTTGAGGGGGAAGTAGAATACAACAGAAAATGTAAGAAAATATGAAAGAAAGAAACAAACACTATGCTGAGAACTTTTAACATGTCTTCTTTATATATATTATTTACTTTAATACTTGATAGCATTTCATTGTGTTTTTATTTGAATTAGTTAAATAAACTGGATGCCAAACTCAATAAGGTGCATACAAGAAAAGTTTATAAATATGAGAGCCTAGTTTTTGGAAGGAAAGCTCTTGTTCAGTTTTATCCTGGAAGAAAACAGTATATGTGAGTGCAAAATAGAAAAGGTCACTTTGGGCTAGATCTTGGGGATTCTTCCTTCACTAGGGAAAATTTGTTGATTTGACTTCATTTAGAAAAACCACTGAAACTAAAATGTACCCAAATAGATGTTTATAATGACTGATATATTGGGTCAAATTGAGAAATTTAGAAGTTTAACTAAACAGCTCAGCAGAGGGATCATAGTGCTCACTTTATAAACATCTTCATCCTGTGAACGAGCAGGACAATGAGATGGTGTAAGTGCTACACCCACCCTGGGGTGCCAGCCTGCTTATGACATAAGGGAACAAAAGAGGCTTTCCTTCCCCCTTGCTCTTGCTGCTTTTGCTGTCTTCTGCCACCTGGAACTGTTGCCCTTCACCATACCAACCTGCTCTGTAACCAGCTGACTGTGGATGCAACCTCTACAAACTGTGACCTAAATAAACCTTTGCATAAACCTTTCCTTCCTTAATTTTGTGTGTGAGTATTTTGTCCCAGCAATGAGAGAAATGTAGTTAAGACCTTGCTTAAGTAGATTAATGCACATGCAAAATTTTGGAAATAATATAATTTTAAAGCACAGTTTTTAGCTTAAATTTGTACTATTGCATACTGCTTACATCCATTACATGGAGTTGGTACATGTACATAACAGATATTAATTTCTTTTTCCTTCTTTAACATATTTGGCTATTGCAGGGTCTCACTGCACAGCTTGGACTCATGGTGATCCTTCTGCTTTTAGCCTCCCTAGCCTTGGGGTTATAGGCACGGACCACCACTCTCAGACTCTGACTGGCTAAGCCGACTTGGGGAGGGGACCTGGTGCGGGATGTGGTGCAGGGGATCAAACTGTGGTCCTTGCCCTTGCCTAAGTTTGCCTAAGCAGGCACTTTAGAATGCTGACGTATCTTGCTGGCTCACCACTTATTAATTTCTTTCTTTTGTGTGTATATGTAGTACAGGGCCTACAGGGTTTCACTGTGTAAATTGGACTCATGATTCTCCTGTTTTCAGCCTCCCAGGCACTAGGATTACAGGCACACACCACCACACCCAGTCTCAGCTGCGGTCTCACCATGCCCCCGGGGCTGGGCCAGCACTGGACACCAGAGGTTGAACCTGAGCCGCTGCACTCTGCCTAAGCAGGACACATCTTAATTTCTTATTTCATCCTTTTTCTTCCCTTTTTTTCTCCCTCTCTCCATCTCTTGGTTTCTTATCTGAGAAAAATGTATACCCACTTTCTGTTATATATAACTTTATTTCACTCTTTATATTTTATTTATAATATGACACAAATAATTTTAAGTTTGTATTTCTGATTTATTTCATGTAATAATATTGTCTAAAATGTATCTGTTTTCTTACAAGTAATTCAAGTTTGTCTTTATGGAAGAGTAAAATGCCATTGTGTACAAATATCACATTTTCAAGCATACAGTCTACTGCCAAGACCTGGCTACTGTGAATTGTGCTGCTGTAAACTTAGATATTCATGCACCATTGTAGTATATTTAAAATTCTTTCAGAAAGGATCTAGATGGGGATATAGACGCGCGCTAATTGATCGCACTACTGGAGCTTCAAGAAGCCCTGATTAGATTGTGTTTTACTTTGAAAATTCAATTGGGTGGATTGTTAATGGCATCTGCATAACAAATTCTCTCTTTATTAGGCTTTCCTCTATGATTATTTTAATGGTAATGGTCAAATAGAGTATCTAGTTTCAGTTTTTGAGAAATTGTTGTACTGCAGCGTACAGTCTCATTAAGAATGTAGGAGTGTTCCTTTTTCTTTGCAGCTTCCTTAACATTGGTTATTACTGATTTCTTATTGATGCCCATTTTTTCTGAGGCAAGATAGAATCTCAATATTGTTTTAAAATGCATTTCTTCAGTGGTCAGTAATGCTGAATACTTTTTCATGTATGCACTGCGATATTAGGAGAGAAACTGAGATAGATATTCTGAAATCATTTATATCTAGATATTACTCTTAAATCCAATATGCTTGTGAAGTTTTGGGAGATGATACTCCTCGTGGGTTAGTCCATGGATGAGTTTCCAGTTCATAACCTGATGGTTTCTCTTTTTTTTTTCTTTTGTTTTTTAAGCAGAACCAGGGATTGAACTCAGGCCCTTGAGCTTGCCAAGGAAAACACTCATTCCACTGAACCAGCTCCTCAGGTCCTTATGATGTGATATTGAGGGATGCAGCTGTGAGCAGGTGTGTTACCTGGGTCATTGCCTGGGATGTCAATCTCCCACCCCCACCTCTATCCTTCTTCCTGACTCCTCCCATGAGCTCATTCTCCTCTGCCCTGCCTCTCTGCCTCGAAGCCAGGCAACTGGAGACCGAACCCTGTACAAAGTGTGAGCCAAAATACACCTTTATTCCAGTAAATTGTGCATCCTGCTTACTGTGTCTCAGCAAAGAAAAATTAGCTAAGGCAGAGTCCTACTAAGGAGTCAAAGGAAATCAATGGTGTTAGAAAACAGTCACAGAAATAAACAAATAAGAAAAAGAAAATAAACCAGAGCTAAATACAGAAAATGAAATATGCCAATAAAATCTGATCAAAACGAAGAAAGCGTAAAATAAAGTAAAAAGGGAACGAGAGAGAAAATACAATAAAAGGGATACTCACACTGAAAAAGCCTAAGAAAAGAGAAAAAATACCTTAAGATAGAAAACTTTAAAATGACTGACACACAAAATTACTTTCTTCTCTATTTTCGAATAAATGGCTTCTCTATGCAAGATCTGGAGTCTGGCTTTTTCTGCCTAGGTGTCAGTGCCTATGGGTTTTTGAGGTGCTCTCCATGCACCAGAGCCTCTTCTGACCATCACCTAAGACTATGGCTACCATCCAAGCAAAGGCATTGTTCACATTGATAGATGAGAATAATAACCAGCCTATAGGAGAAACCAGGCTTTTCCCCCATGGGGCAAGGACTCAAATGGGCTATTGGGCTTAATGTGACACTCACAGGGGCCGATCGCTTCCCATGGAGGGTAGGGACTGTGTCCTTCAAAGCCTGAACTCACTTTTTAGGAGGACCTATGTCTGGCCCACTCCCTTTCTGTACTGGTCTGCTGTAGTTGTCTCTCACCCAGTCACTTCTGGAGAGTGCAATTGGAATCCATGAGTCTGCCAGCTTTCTGGGCTTACCTTCTTTCCCTAGACATTGTCCTCATCCAGGATCTGCTCAGTTCTTTCATCTGAAGCTCAGCTATCTCATGTCATGGTGAGAAAAATGCAGAACCAGTTTGATGGTTGATATAACCTTTAAAGTTATATGTGAACTAGTGTCTTATTCAACTTCTCTGACTATATCTGTGTGCTTCAATTATTGAACTTCTCTAGATTTAGGGTTTTTTCCTATAAGTGATGACAATTACATATACTTGATGCAAGTTAGATAGATAGATGATAGATAGATAGATAGATAGATAGATAGATAGATAGATAGATAGATAGAAGATATAGATATAGATAGATAGATAGATAGATATGTATTTATATACAGATATATATACAGATATATATATATACAGATATATACATATATACATGTATATATGTCAGACACAGAGACAGAGACAGAGACAGAAACAAGGAGGCAGAGAGAGTGAGAGAGACAAAAAGACAGAGAGACAGGGAGAAAGAGAGTGATCATGTTTGTAAGGCACCCAGTAAAAAAGAAGCCCTGATTATAAATACCGCACGCTAACCAATTGCATCACTGGAGCTTTAAGAAATACTAATTAGATTGTTTTCTACTTTGAAAATTAAACCGGTTGATTGTTAGTCTGCATAGCAAGTTCTCTGTTTCTTAGTCTTTCTTCTATGGTTAGACTTATTTAAATGGTAAGTATTGACTTTCCTTCCAAAGAAATTACAGCTTCATGTTTGCTATTCAAGGCTAAATATGTATGCATAGAATACACTATTTATAGTTTTCATCCTGAAGTTTTCTTTGGGCTAGTTGGAATTCCACAAAATTAAAAAAAAAAGATGTCATATTCATTTTAATACAACCGATACTGCATACTTAAAAAATGTAACAAAATTCTCATTCTTCTCTTACGTCAGACTGTCTTCACTCTTGCTTACATAAGGAAATGCGCAAGCAGATTTTACAGGGGGAATATTTTGGAATTTGTTTTTGTACAATAAATCTTTGTGTACATAGACATCTGTGATGCAAAATCTCCTGGCATTGTTTCACTAAAAACATTATTGTTTAAACACTGCCATTTGGAATGCAATTTAAAAACTTGTTTAAAACAGACATGGATGATAGATTCTGAACAGAGAGATGTAAAAGTAACAATGTTCATCTTTTTTACACATCCATAATCATTAAAAAGATAAATTTAGAAATATAATGTACTTTTACATGCCCCTTTTAACTTGGAGGGCATTTTTAATTTTAGTTTATTATTAGTACATATGTGTAATACAAAAATATATGCATTCCTTGTGCAAAGTTGGTACATGAACATAATGCATGTTAATTCTTCTTTCATTCCCTTTTCTCTCTTCCTTTCCTCCTTTCCTGATCTTTTGACCCCTTTCTTTTTTTTTCTTTTCTTTTTTTTTCTTTTGGAGATGTTTGCAGTATATAACATTCACATTCCTTGATATAGATACCTAATATATTTCATTTAATATTTACACATTTCATTTACATTTAAGCATCATTTCTGTTTCTGAGTCATAGTCTTTATTATTACGGTTATCTTTAAACTTATTTCTGCAAATCTCTTCTATTTAAACTATGAAAGTAGGTGTTCAATAGTTTCCTTAAAGTGGAAATTTTTATATTTATTTATTCATACAATAGGAAATTACTGAGGAAAACTATATGGCTGACTCTCTGTAAAGTTCATTAGCAGAACGAATAGCACCTCTAACTAAAGGAGCTAAAGGTATTGGTTAGAAATGCACATGTTTGAATGATTCCAAGATGCAGTTAGAGCCTGTGATAGTAGCTGCTGGAGCTCTGGAGAACATAGGAGGGAGCTGACCCAATCTATTTTGGAGGAGGTCTAAGCAGAGAGCTGAGGAGTGAATACAAGCCAGATGAGCAGTGGAGGAAGGGCATGTTACATGTAGGCCTGGACTTAAGGAACCAGAATACTTTCAAGGAAAGAGGTGACCCACCTATAGGCAGCAACCAGCTAATATCTGCTCCTGGTAGGCACTTTTTGGAAGCTAAATAAAAAAAAAAAATCATGGAGAACTCTTTTTCTGTGGCTGGCTCAACCCACCGTGGGGTGGAGCAGGCAGGGCATGTGGTGCTGGGGATCAAACCAAGGTCCCTGTGCTGCCTAAGTTTGCCTAACCAGATGCCTTAGACACCTGAGCTGGCCCCAGACATTTTTAAAAGGGAATAAAATAAAGAGATTTAGAGTTTTCAGGTTTACTCTCCTGAGATTGAAAAAAAAAATGGTGAGGGGAAAATGTAAAACAAGATAGAGGAAAAACAATATTTACTTTAATTAAAGGGATTTACCTGATTGATAGTGAAAAAATAGAGAAATTGAAGAGATTTGTAGGATGAAAGTCTTTCTTTTACTTATTTTTCCCATTATTTCTCTTTATCCACACAATGTACTCCTTTTCTTCTGCACATTATAAGCACCATCTAAACTGCGCAATGTGTATCCTTTTTCTTCTCTCTGTTCAGGTAAAATAGGAAATGCTGATAGATATAGATATAAATATAGATATAGATGGATATATTTAGGATTTTACTTCAAAATACAATTTTGTTGCCATGTACATTTAACTCATTATTATAACTGCTGGGTAGTCCTCAATTTGTGGTAGCAAAATGCTGCAACTTTCCACTAATAGGCAAGTTGATCGCTTTCAGTTCTCCATCACCTCAAATAACACCGTAAAGAATATTCAAGTACTTATTCACCGTGAACTCATAAGCAAATTTGACTGGGGGGGAGGGGTTGCTTACAATTCTTTTACTCATGAGTACACCTTTTATATAATTGTCAGTCTTTTGTGTCTTTTCTTTCAGTACTTTTGTTTTTTTTTCCTTTGGTGGTACCAAGCTTTGAACTCGGGACCTCGAGCTTGCCAGGCAAGCACTTATTCCACTGAGTCATCTCCCCAGCCCCTGTGTCTTCTCTTCCTTAAATTACCTGTTCTTAACCTCTGCTCATTCATTCCCCTTGATAGTGATTTTTTTTCGCTATTACCAACTCTCTCATACATTTTGGAAATGAATCTTTTGTTTTCCTTAGTCACCTGTTTCTTAACTATATTAATAGATTCAGAAGTAAATAAATGTCCTCCTCATGGCTGAATGAAGATTGAATTCATCAGTGATTTTGGAGAAAGTTTTTGGAGACAGGACATAGTCAACAATGTCATGTGTTATCAAAAGATTAAATAGGGCAAGAGGTCATTCATTGTGCAAGATGACTGAGTGGGATAGGTAAAATGTACATAATTTTAAAGCAGGTAATACAGAAATATTAATACCAGATTATGTATTTCTGCTGTGAGGAATAAATAAAATGATTCTGTAAGATGAAACATTTTATAAATATTTCTAGATTTTATATAACTACCTTTAATTCATCTTAACTGCCTTCATATGATAAATACTCTGGTCAAGATTTAAATGTCAAAAATCAGTGTCATGTGTGCTTTTTTATTTAATATCTAATAAAATGAATTATCAAGCCAAAATTAAATTTCAAATATATTCTCAATAATGTTAACTAGATAACTTTGGATGATTCAGATACAAAATCCAATTCTTCTTACTCAAAACTTTTTAATTTCTACTGAAAAAATTATTATGCTTTGCAATATTAGATTTGTTCCTGAAGTTGTTTCTGAAAATAAATGCTTTTATATATTAAATTATATTAAAATTCAGTTGGAAACAAGTTAAATTAAAGGCATGAGAGGTATAAATTCATTTAGAATTTGAGTAATAACTAAAATAGTAGCCTAGCATCTGGATTTTTCTAAGTAGTAAATATTCCATAGGCTATGTTTCTGCAAATATCCATATATTGTAAAACTGCAAAAGTGGGGCAATACTTGCCAAAATACAGTCTACAGAATATAGTTTCTAAACTACTTTAATAAAAATCTATATTAAAAAATTTCTATGCACAAACAAGTTTAGAAAACAAATTGTTACTCAGCCATAAAGAAAGATGAACTTGAGGCTTTTATAAGTAAATAGATGCAATTCAAGACCATATTAATAAATGAAATAAATCAGACCTACATGTGTAAGCATCATATGGACTGGCTAGTGTGAGAAGCTAAGTGAGTAGGTAAGATCTGAAATGTACAATAGCTTTTCTTTTGGCAGAACCAGGGATTGAACTCAGGCCCTTGCACTTGCCAGACAAGTGCTTATTCTATTGAACCATCTCCCCAGCCCCTGAAATGTGCAATAGATACATAGTAAATTTGGAAGACACTGTTCAAAACAAAAGACAAACTATGATGGGGAAAGGAAGAAAGAGAAAAATATATATACATACACAAGATTGTTAGGATAGTTATAAGCTAGTTTCCCTTAGTTTATTGAAAAGAATTATGTCATTAAAAAGTTTTGTGCTAATATTGTTTGAACAAGATATCATGTGTTTATCTTCTATTCTGGGTAACTACTATAAAGAAAATAATATGCAATGTATCAACTATTGTAACTGTCCTACAGATCTGTTTTGAAACTCAGTTTCGCTATTATGTTTATCTTTTTTTCTCTTTAAAATTAAAAATTATCATTTTGATAATACAGAACTTTTTTCTACTCCTTAACATGCTATACCCTTGATTTAAAAATCTGATATATGAAATACTCTAAAGTCCAACTTCTTTTGAGTACTGTCATGATATTATAAGTGAAAAATTCCAAGCCGAACTTCCTGTACCATAAAAGAGTTAAAATGCAGGTACAGTACAAACATTGCCTTTAATCTATATGTATTGGTTATCTATGAAATAAATTTTATGGTTCCTATCCTTAAGATATTTCCTTATGGTTATGGTAATATACCAAAATCCAAACAAACAAACAAAACCTCGTCTTCCAAACATTTAACTTTAGGGATACTGTTTGCATTAGTCACTGTGAAAATATAAAGCTGAATAAATTATATAGAATTTCTCAAACTTTCCCAGCCTTATTTCTTAATTACCTTGTGGACTTATAGCCAGCACATCCTGAAACATACATTATTCTTCCCATTTTTGTTTCTTTTTTCAGTTAGTAAGTGATTTTTTTATAATTTTTATTATTGTTTTGAATGTGTATTTTTCATACAGATGTCCAATTGCTTCAGATCCATTAGTTTAAAAGATGATTTTATTTTACTAGTTACAGAAATATATGTATGCATTACTGGACTCTATTTTATTCCATTGATTTATAATAGGTGAATACAAGATTGTTTTCATCACTGAAGTTCAAAGCAAGTATTAAAATCAAAAAATTCCTTTTCTAAAATTATTTTGAGATTTTTATGTATAATTTTGAAAATACATTTCTTGTTTTCTTTTTTAAATTTAAATTAATTTAATTTTGAAAAGTATAAACAAAAGCAAGAACAAAAAATCAGAAACAAAGACAGAAATAGGGTAGTATATAAACATATATGTGTTACAGAATTTCAAACCGAGATTAGCTGGTTAACAGTCGTTTGTATGGGCTGGCCAAATAGCTCAGCAGATTAAAGATCCTGCAAGCAGGTGCAGGGGCCAGGGATTCGATCCTCGGGCTGCTGTTCCAACCCCCCCAAGCCCTCCCTCGGGGTGTTGCCAACATGGTGACTGGGCATAGTGGTACAAACCTGTAATCCCAGCTTTTGGGAGGGTTTAAACAGTCAAATCACTCACATTCTTCTGTGGCTCCATAATCTCCTTGATCAGAAAATTTGGGGCACAACTGAGTCACATGATGTTACAGTACAGGTTTTCCTATGTCCCGAGTCTTAACTGACCTTGAAAGGCTAGGGCCAAAGTGTTGGCCTGACCTTACAGCCCTTCCTTTTCTCCAGTTTTTGATCTGTAAACGTAAGTTGTTAACCATCCAGAAGAGAAGCTGATTATTACCCTGCAACATATGCAGTTCAATTTACCCTGTCTAAATATCAACCATCTTAGGCATAACATGGAACAGATATTTTCTATCAAATACTGATATATCAAATTTTAAGTTCTTGCAGAATATGAGGAAAAAAATTTTTAAATACAGCTTTAAATAAAAAAGATAGGTATACAGCTACATTCTCTTAATTCAATGAATAGAGGCATCGGCTCTAATAGTGTTTGTAAATAGAATATCATGCCTACACCTTGTACAACAAATGACCACTAAGAATATTATGTCGGCTTTTAGTGCTATAGTCATCCACTAGGTAAATAATTATTGAATCTTTGATATAACTCAGCTATAAAAAAAACCTGTAAATAAAATATCATGTATGCACCTTGTACAATACCAAAACGTTATAAAAACAGTTTGCAATGTATTAATTCATCGACTCTGTATGGTTAAGGTGTTTTGAAACTGTCTGATTGACATTTGTATTTCAATAAAATAAAAATAAATGGAAAAAAAAGCAAAAGTATTTTTAAAATAAAAGTAATGAAGTCCAAAAAAAAAAGAAAATAATATGCAATGTATTAATTATTGAATCTGTTCTACTAATTTGATTTGAAACTGTCTCATTGCTCTTTGTTCTTCAGTAAAATTATGGGAAAAAATAAATAAAATATATGTTCAAAACTAAAAAATAAAATAAAATTTTAGAGAGAAAGTGAAAAAAATAAAAACAGTCAGATCACTGTGAGTCTCATCTAGTAATGAGACAGTGAATATCCTGTAGACCCTTCCCTAAAATACAAAACAAACAAACAATTGTCTACATATTATCTATTTATATCATCAAATCTGTTGTTCAGTTTGACAGATATAGCTATGTAAGATTAGACATATGGTTGCATGTTACTGCTTACTTTCAAGAAACCATAATATTTTGTTCTTGTCTCTTTATTTCATTTCTTACCTTTTTAAAAAAAATATTTAAAGAGAATATAGTAATAATTGATAAGACATTAGAAATGGTACACATTTAGAATACCAACATGACAAATATATATATATATATATATATATATATATATATATATATATATATCTCAACCATTGTTAACCTATGTTAACAATCAACCATTATTAACAGTGTATCACCATTGTATTACACATTGATGTCTTTATGCAGTGGCTTAGATCACAGATATCAGCATATCTGAATAACTGCAGAGTTAGTCAAGGTAAAAATTCTACATATTATTTGCTATTTTCAAAAAAACTAATGGAGATTTTTAATATGATCACCTCAGCCCTCCTGTATATATATTTGCATGTTTTCCCCTACCCATTTTCTTATCATTTCTCCTTTCTCTCCTCCTCACTGTTTAAGTTCAATTTCTTTCTGTTTTACTTTCAGGTTTCATTTTTTTCTTTCATGTGCTTATACTAGGGAGGTAATGTGATATTTACTCATGCGGATCTGATTTATTTCACTTGCGAGTATAGCCTCTAGTTGCATCCACTTACATGAGAAGGCTTTGAATTTGTCTTTCTTTATAGCTGAGTAACACTCTATTGTATAGAAATACCACATCTTTTACATCCATTCATCAGGTAATGGGCATTTTGGTTTCTTCCAAGATATGACTATGACAAATTGTGCTGCTATGAACATGGGTGCACTTGAAGACATAGGAGTAGGTAGGCAATTGGTGAACAAAAATTAAACTGCATGGAAAATACTTTAAAGAATCAACAACTGGGACCTTCTCTTATTGAGAAGTTTCTGCATGTCAAAAGAAATCACCAAGAGAGTGAAAAGACAACCCACAAGTTGGAAAAAGAACTTAACTAATAGACAAAGGTCTTCTATCTAGAATATATAAAGAACTAAAAAAAAATTAAGGACCCAAAATTTATGATCCAATCCAGAAATGGGCTTCTGAGATGGATACACACTTTTCAAAAGAAAATATATAAGATGCAAATAAATACCTGAAAAAGTGCTCCACATCACTGGCCATTCAAGCAATGCTAATTAAAACAACATTGAAAAAAGCAACATTGAGATGCCATCTCACCGCAGAAAGAATAGCTATCATAAAGAAATCAACTAATAACAAATGTTCAAAAGGCTGTAGGGGAAAAGGATCCTTTCTCCACTGCTAGTGGGAATGCAGACTGGTGCAACCACTATGGAAATCAGTGTGGAGACTCCTCAAAAAACTAACACTGGAAATCCTATTCAATTGAACTGTTCCCTTTCTGGATATTTTCCCAGGAGAGCTGAAAACATCATACCACGATGATAAATGTGCACCTTTCTTGTTTTCTAAAGTATCTCTGTGATTGCTTTAAATCTATATACCAACTTAAGAAGAAGTGACATAATGACTTGAATCTTCTGATGCATGAGAACAGAGTATTTCCACAATTATCTTTATCTCCTTTAATATCTATATCTGTCTATCTATCTATCATCTATCTATATCCATCATCTATCTGTCATGTGTGTATGTATCTATCATCCGTTTGCTTCTGGGTTGCTGGGGATGGACTCCTGGACCTAGCTCATGCTAGTTAAGCATTCTAGCACTATGCTACACCCTCATTTTCTTTTTTCTTTTGAATCAAGGTCTCCCTAACACAGCCACCAAGATGGCTGGAGTTACAAGCATAGGCATACACTCCCTGGGCACCTGAAATATTTTAAAATTTTCACCATACAGGTTTGCCACCAACATGACAATAACACACATAATGTGCTTTCTTTGTATTTATCCTGCTCCAAGATATCAGACTTTTTGAATTTATGGTCTTTAAAAAAATTTAGGACTGGGGGCTGGGGAGATGGCTCAGTGGAATAAGTGCTTCCCTGGCAAGCACAAGGGCCTGAGTTCAATCCCTGGTTCTGCAAAAAAAAAAAAAAAAAAAAAAAAAAATTAGGACCATTATGTCTAATTTTTATCTAATTGAGACAATTAATATTTCTTCTATTTTGTCCCTTCTTTCTCTTTTTTTGGTAATTATAAGTGTAGAGAAATCTAATACTGTTTTACAGCCTTTTGTTAGTTTTATCCTTTGTGTCTTTTACTTTGTATAATTTCTATTTATTTGTACCTGTCTTCCAATACATTGATTTTTTTAACATATTTTACTGATTACTTATGTCTGATATAGTTTTTCATTTTTATCATTACCATTTGATTCTTCTTCATCTCTTCTAATTTTCTCCTTTCTATGTGTAACATCTATTTTTTTAACATGCTCTTTAACATAAAACATACGTTTAAATAGGGGCAGGGGAGATGGCTCAGTGGAAAAAGTGCTTCCCTGGCAAGTGCAAGGCCCTGAGCTCAATCCCTAGTTCTACCAAGAAAAAAAATGTTTAAAGACTTTGTTTTGGTAATGCCAACATCCATTTCTCTATATATGATACTGTTGATCACTTAATTTATTAAAAATGAATCAGAATTTTATTTGTTTCTATCTATTGTGCTACATAACTAAATGCTAGACATTGTAAAAGTATAAAAAAGTAGAACATTAGGTAAATAATATTAGACAAGAAAACAGAAAGGCATCTTCTTTGCTTTTACCCTCAGGGTTGGAGTTGAATAAATCTATAAAGGAATTCAGCTGGGCTTCCTATTATTAACTATAGTACATTGCAGTTGCCAATTTTCACTCTATTGGACCTTCCACCTTGTGCTTATCAAGACAGAGGTACTGGGAAATGTTTCTCAGTCTGCCTGCTCCAACTTCAGCTTTGAGTAATCCCTGTAGCACTCTGTTCTGGTTATGTTACCTGAGTCAAAATTTTTTGTGTTTTCTTGATTCTTCTGCTCTAGTCATCTTGCCTGAGTTTCAGGATGGCATGTGCCATGGGGTATAGAGGCTCTGTCTCTTAGTTTTATGGCTTGTTTTAGACACTCCCCACTCATCTCATTTGGTCATAGGTGGGGTTTTCAGGAGTAGTTGGATCTAGAATGTGTTATGCTGGAATCAAGAGTAGGTGATTACTAAATTAGTCTACTGATTGGTTTTACATAGTTTTGGGAGTGGATAATGGAAAGGCTCACCTAGGCATTCTGTACAAAATGTAAGGGTGAGAGAGGGCTGCAGTTGTTTCTTGATGCTGTGCTACTTTGCTGACCTCTTTCTGTCATGCACTATTTCTTTTCTGTAGTGGTGTCTGCTGTGCCACCCTGCCTTGGAGAAGCCAATTATGGGCTAAAATTTCCGCAAACTGTGGTCTGAAATAGACTTTTCCTTCTTTAACTTTAGACTGCAGATATTTGATCTCAGCAATGAGAAAAGTAACCAAGACACTGACCCTTTTGTAATTATTACAAGAAGGCTTTTCTTATTCTTCTCCACTGGAGGTTCATATCCTGTTTTTCAGTAGTGGGAATCTTGGCTGAAAGCAGGTTATTTGCTCTTTCCTGCAGAGAAACTGCCCTATGTTTATATAAGAACGAGATTCTGAGCAGGAGTGAGTATCTTTGCCTCCCAAAAACAAGTCATTTACTTATCACTACAGAGTTTTAGGGCCAAGTTTTCTACTTTCCTCTAGAGGCAGTTTACAACTTGAGATGGCATGAATTAAAGGCCTTTTTTTTTTGCCTATAGCCAAAAGCCAATAATTTGTTATTCTTTTAAAGAAGGATCAAGTTGGGAATTTAAATGGCTTTCACCCTTTTCATTTTCATAGATAATTTTTAATTTTATCAGAAAACTAAGGATCTAGGCAGGTTTCTCCAACAATTTATGACTATTCTCTTGTGGAAGTTGATCTCCGCTATATGGTATGATCTTGAATCACTTACAAATGTTGGCAGGGTTTGAACTTCAGTACCTCTAATAGTTTCTTAAATATCCTGCCCTGCTTTCATTTTTCTAAGTACTCAGTTTCTAAAATTTAGCTATTACAAATTGTGCTGCTAAAAACATGGGTGCCCATATATCACTGTGCTATACTGTTTTTAATTCTTTCAGAAAGATACCCAATAGGGAATAGAGTGGCTGGATGGGACCTCTAATTCTAGTATTTTTGAGCAATCTCTACACTGGTGGTGATACCAGTCTACATTCCCACCAATAGTGAAAAAGGTTTTCTTTGCCCCCACATCTTTGTCATCATTTGTTATTGATTGATTTCTTTCTTAAGTGAATGAGATAGAATCTCCATATTGTTATAATTTGTCTCTCTCATGAACAGTGATGTTGGACATTTTTCATATAAGCATTTCAGATTTGTATTTCTTTCTCTGAGAAGTATGTATTTATCTCAGATATCAATTTTCAGGTTGGATCTTTAAATTTAGAGAGTCTTTTTTTTTTTTCAGTTTTTATATGTTCTAGATACAAGTACTTTGTATGAGAGACAACAGGGTAAAGTCCATTCTGCAGATTGTCTTTCATTCTGTTGGTGATTTTTTTTTTGATGCATAAATCTTTTTAATAAGATCCCAGTTGTTGATTCTTTAATGTACTTCTTATGCACTTTGAATTTTGCTCATAAACTTTCTGACTATACATATGTCACAATTTCTATCTGCTTTCTCTTCCAGTAGATTTAGTGTTTCTGTTTTAATATAGTTAATACATTTGCTTTTAGTTTAGTACATGGTGATGGACATGGGTCTAGTTTTAGCTTTTGGCATGTAGAGAAACATTTTTTTTTCAGCACCCTTTCTTAGAGGGCTCTCTTCCTTCCAGTAAACATGTTTTTTCCCTTTGTCAAAGATAAGGTGATTGAGTGTATTTGTAGCTGTGTTTGCATCTTCTGATTGGATCCACTAATCCTCACGTCCCCTTTCTTTCCAAGTATCATGCTGATATTATCACAGTAGCTTTTTACTATAATTTCAAGTTATGGATTATGATGTCTCCTGTCCTGCCTTTGTTGTCCAAAATTGTCTTCTGCTTCCACATGAATTTTAGGAATGCTTTCTCTAGATCTGTGATGTATTCTAATGTGATTTTGATTAGTTCAGTACTGAATTTGTATAACAATTTTGGGAGTGTGGCCATTTTCACAATGTTATTTTTTTCTATCCACAAGCAAGGGAAATCTTTCAACTTTCTGATATTATCTTCAAGCTCCTTTTTCAGAATACTGTAATTTTCTTTTTTATGTATTTAGTACAGGTCTATAGGGTCTCACTACACAGCTCAGACTCGTAGTGACCCTACTGCCTTCAGCCTCCCAAGTGCTGGGCTTTCAGGCACACACCCCATGCCCAGTCTCAGCTGTCACCTCAGCGTGCCCCAGGGGAGGGAAGACATGGCATGCTGGGGATTAAACACTGGTCACTGCACTTTGCCTAAGCAGGCACTTTAGTCTGCTGAGGTATCTGGCTGGCTTTTGTAGTTTTCTTTCTATCTCTCTTTCTTTCTTTCTTTCTTTCTTTCTTTCTTTCTTTCTTTCTTTCTTTCTTTCTTTCTTTCTTTCTTTTAGAACCAGGTATTGAACTTAGGCCCTTATTTCTTTTGTTAGATTGATTCCTGTGTCTTTCTTTTTTTCTTTCTTTCTTTATTTGTATGATCATGTGAAAGGTATTATTTTTCTAATTTCTCTCTCAGTGAGTTTGCTGTTTGTCTATAGGAATGCTATTAATTTTTGAGTGTTTACTTTGTACCCAGCTATGCGACCATATTGTTATTAAAAATAGAAGCTATTTGGTGAAGTTCTGGGGATCTTCTATGTAGAGTATCATTTCATCGGCAAATAATGATAATTTATCTTCTTCCTGTCCTATCTTTTATTCCTTTGACTTCTTTCTTTTGACTAATTGCTTTGGCTGATGTTTGTTTTAGCTATTTTTTATGCTTCTCTATTGTCTTAGTTACTTTTTTCATTGCTGAGACAAAATACCCAGCACCCAAGGTTAAAAGAAGAAAGCTTTATTTAGTTTGCAAATTGTAGAGGTTTCGGTCCATTATTGGGTGGCACTAAAAAGCAGGGTCTATGCAGAGGGGCAACCATTAATGGCCGCAGAAGATACCAAAAAAACATAAAACAGGAGGAAAAGAGAGAACCTCTTTCTTTCTCTTATATTTTATACAGACTACACACCCTTTGGCAGGGGTATCACTCAGATCTCCAGTCTCAGCACTGCAACATAAATCAAGCACAAACTCTAGAATGAGCCACGTCCAAAAAGTTCAATCTCCATGACGGCACGAGGCTTTGCAGGGACACCCAAGCACAGAAGATAACATTCATGAGATGTCTGAATTCAGCAAATATTTTCAGGAGAATAATGTCAGAGTGTCAAATGTCCTTAATTGTTATTCTATCCAGTGAGAGTCTAAAGGCTCCTTAAGTTATGTGTTCTCTAAAAGCACCTTTCTGTCGAGGTAAAGTTAGTTCCTAAATCTCATGCCCATACTGACCTTTGAAATATTAACCTATGAAAAATGTTGCAGAAGATTTTACATTTACCTTTCCATAGGTCTCATCCTCTAGAATCATAACCTTTCTTTATCCTTACCTTTTGTTTGTTTGTTTATATGTTTTTTTAAAACTTTATCCAAGTCTTTTACTTATCCTCATTGGAAATGCTGAGAGATATAAGATGCTCTATTATATTTTATACAAGCATACTATAATTAGACTATATACTAGATTATACTTTAATATATCTTAAGATGTTTTATTTATTTATCTATTTATTTATTTATTGAAGTAAAAATATCAATGAGACAGTTTTAGGATACCTTGACAAGATGGATTTGATAAATTAATACATTGCAAACTGTTTTCATCATGTTTTGGTATCATAGAAGGTGC